>DWLH01002303.1:0-11037 GCA_018249795.1 Heliconius telesiphe telesiphe | reverse complement strand
GAGGGCATGTACGTATGACGGAGATCTGACGTTAGTTTGTCACGAGTCGTTTTCTTTAGTAGGGATGACGTGCGTTCTGAAATATGAAATATTACATTAAAATATATGTGAAGCAAAAAATGTTGTACTCATTTTTACGAAAATTTTGCGGTCGTAGAAGTATGAAGTTGGTCACAGTTGTTGTTTATATGGTTTCCATCATGCATAAAAGATACATTGAACTAATGGAATATACAAAACACACGCTATGACCATAAAGCCGGAAGAGCCTAGTGACATGTTGAGTGGCGGGACTTAATGCTGCGCCGTGTCTACCAGAGCTGGGAAATAAAAATAATCTTTTATTCCTCCGAATGGAAACGAACCGATTACCACAAAATGCATACGGGACCAACTGTGAAACATGTGCCACCATATAAGACAAGAATCAATCAAATCCATTCATAATTGGCTAATAAGAACTCAGTGAACACACAAAAATTGCCAAATTGACAACTTCCTTTTGAAGCCTGTTAAATAAAAACAAAATTTGTGACCGGTTTATAAATACCATCAAAGTCCCCGTAACTGCGTCGTCGTTCGCATCCCCATTTCTCCCACGTGGTGTCCTTATCCACGGTGTGCGGGGAGAGCTCTCTCTCCGCCTGTGTTAGTGACTTGTGATAGTGACATGGGGGGGTTAACTGAAAATGACAAAAAAATCACTTGTGTTACATTATGATTGACGCCTCGTGACCGTCCTGAAGTTGCGCGGACTTCATTAGTGTATGTGATTATTTTGTTTTCCTTCATTTACTTTTTATTTTTTTATTAAATAAAAAAAATATTTAAATAATAATACATACTCTAAACAACTCGTCGTCGTCGGTCTGTACGGCGACGGAGAGCGGAGTGCTTCTATGATCCACTTGTACTCCTGTGTCGACTTTCCTGGAATTTCCCAAAATCAATAGAAATATGTTTATTAAAAAAATCTATGTAGTGCGATTTAATCCCACTACGTTAAAATTTTTATACGTTTCCTAATAAACGCACAAATTAATTTAATTTATTATTTTTCAGATTCACGCATATTGCAAGATACGACGCATAAGATAAGGCATAGGCAGTGCCAAGCCAAGACACCCGTTCGCCACTTTCTGCTAATTATTAAGGACGTTGCATGAAAGTAATTATTATCTCTTGTACTAGGGATTCAACCAACACGTTTTTAGTTTACAATCTATAGAAGTTTCACTTTCGTCCACTTGTTAAAAAATTAAGGTACATTGGAGAATTGATTCTAATTTAAATAAGTTAATTGAGTAACGTCGATTTTAGATTTGTAGTGTAAAATTTAAAAAAAAAACATCGGTGCAATAATTTTTTTCTTTGTAAATTTATACTCAAATGAAAGTTATTTTTTTTTTCATAAAACTTGTATAACATTATTTTAAGAAAAGTTATATAAATTTTTTTACATACATTAAAACTCGCGCTTTTTATTTACCAAGCGCTCTGACCACTAAGCCATTCGTTCTCATCAAGCTACCTCGCTTACAATTTATTTATGTTATTAGTATCTCTGTGGGAAGATATTTTGAGGGTTTAAATAACACGTTAAAATTTTTATAAGTTTTCTAATGGTTTTTTTTTTGGAATAATACTTTAAAATCGTTAAAAAATTAAAGGTATTTCTTGAAAACTCACGTTATATAAGTATTATTAGACCCCGAAACATATGTATGACTAATACTAGATCTTCTTGGTTCTGGAGTTACATCTCTTTCTAATTCGAGTCGTTCCCTTTCCCGATCGTCCCGCAGACGATCTTTTTCTTCTCGCTCTCTTCTTTCTTTTTCTGCTTTTTCTTTGGCTTCCTGCTTGATTTTTGCTTGCTGAAATTGATTACCAGAAATATTTACTTATTAGGTATAGAGTAGGATACCTAGTACTAAGGCACTCAGTTTTCCACACTGTAAGTCTTAGTACCAGACTGTGGTAATGAAAATAATTTATTCCCTCGAGTGGACATAGAACTCACAATCGTCGGCGACGGCGACGGCCTCCGGAACAAAATATTGTTATTGGTTATTTTAAATTTAACTATTTAACCGGAAATCGCGTATATTATATTTTAAAAAATCTGCCGTTTCTAACACTACAGTAGTCCGTGGTCACACACGGTCCATGACACGTAGCGTTAGAATGAGGTGGCATCCGTCTGTCCGTTGACATAATTACTATATCAGACTACTTAAGCCAACTGACAGAAGCTTTACGTTCTAATATAATACTAATGTAACAAATGAAGGATGAGAGTTTACATTTATAAAGAGAAATAATGTAGCTTTCTCATAGAGAGCTATTTATTAAAATACAAAAAAAAATACATTTTTATCTTTATTCAGGCCAGTCGTGGCGCAGGGGCACAAAGTGTGACTGTAAAATCGATAGGTTGTGGGTTCGATCCCCACTCGAGGAGATGAAATATTTACTTAAATTTATATTTCCATTTCTTTGCTCTGGTGTCGAGGACAAGCGCGGCGTTGAGCTCTGCCACTCAACCCGCAATGCCTCCAGAATTCGGCAGAAAGTGGGGAACGGAATGTCTTAACACTAGCTTCCCTCTGCCTACCCTGCTGTGTGCGGGATACAGCGTAAAGCTGATTTATTTTTGATTTATTTATTTATTTATCTTTATATCGACACAATTACATTTTAATTCTTTCTGATCGACAAAACAAATATATTTTTCTATTGGTCACAATAAATATTATAACAATAATTAATCAACTGCACAAAACTCGAACTTACGAAATTTATTCACACAATCCACTAACCTCATCAAGATATTCCTTATACTGTCGTTGACGTATCTTCCTTAACGTGTTTCTCCGTCTCTCATACTCTCCTAGACCTAGCAGAACATCTCCTGAAGCTCTTTCACCGCGTATTAGAGGATTATTCGGCGAATACTCCCCCGCTTTCAGCATCACGGGTAGTCCTACGTAACGCTGAAATATATTTTTAAAATAAATATAACAATAATAATAATAGCCCTTATTTACAGATTTTACAAAATAAATATTTGTAGTGAAATCAATCTTATATCAGGAATCTATTGTTAAGATACTCCGTTCTCCGCTTTCCTCTGGTTACAGATACATTGCACGTTGACTGCTAAGTTGCGGAATACAAACGGGAAAACATAACGCAAACGAGCGTACGGATCACTAGACGGTGAGTGATCACCACCGCCGACGACCTCATGTAACACCAGAGGAGCAGGTCTCAAAATTCGAAATATGAATAGTAATAGTATCTAATAGTCGTAACTTTACATACATTTATGATTTTCTTCGTTATGTGAGAGATGAGGTTATTAATATTAATTATTAGGTATATTTCATTGTCGTGTGGTGTACTTATAATAAAAAAACTGTGCCATTAGACCGACATTAGGTTTCTGGCTGAAGCTTAATATTAAAAAAGCGAAAGTAGTATTGGCTTGGAATGAAGAAGAAGAACATAACAAAAAAAAAAAATATAATAAAATAACAAAACAAAATAAACATACATAGTAAGGCACTTCCCAGTGGGAAGTGCCTTCTTGACAATGTATTGGTTATCACTTTACAAATTACGCAACAGACATTGATGAAGTTTTCACTAATTACTGACTTATAAGGAAAGTTTATATATCATAGAATTCATAGATACATAATAAATACTTAATATTACTCTGTAACATTACTTACTACTCTGTAAAAATATCATAATAAAACTCGTCTATAATTAAAATGAACTATCATATATTAGCATATATAATAACCTATATAATTATTTATTATAATAATAGTTATGTAAAGTGGGGTCGTCGACCCGACGGACATGCAAATTCACGTTTTCACTGTTGACTGTATAGGCTGTGAACAGATGCGTGATTTGTCGCCATTAAATGAACTATACCGACACAGAGTAATTACAGAGTCAGTCCGCTTCCGATATTTTAAATGATGCTCATTATAATTGAATTAATATTAATTATGAATATATTCTCTATTGTGACAGTTGTAGGTTCGGTTCCAGCCTGAGTAATGACTGTTTTTTTCACATCCTCGCTTTGGTAATATGGTAAAACGCGGCGTTGAGTTCCGCAACTTAACACGCAATGTCTAGATAATTATGAGGATGAGAAGATGGCCTACGCACTGTCTTTCCTCTGTCTACCATGCTATAGGTATCTATGTGGGATACAGCGTGAATCGGTAAAAAAAAACTACACTAGATATTTTGTATTTCTTTAATTTTACTCTTTATTTATAACAGGTAGAGAAAGTTAATGTCATGTCACTCCGTTTCCCAATTTTATTCACATAAATTTAAAGCTTTTATTTCAAACAAGTAGATTTTTTTATAATTATCTAGTTATTTTTTTATAAGTACTTTTGGCATATTCAATGCTTAATTCAATGTATCCCGCACATAGCAGGGTAGACAGATAGTGTTAAGACACTCCTATCTTGTTCTTCACTTTTTGCTGAATTCTGGAGGCTTCGCGTAATTGAGTGGCGGAACTCACGCCGCGCTTTGCCTCATCACCGGCCGAGAAATTTATTAAATATAAACATTTCCTCGAATGGGAAACGAGCTCATAACCTATCACCTCTACACCTGCACGTTTATACCCCAATGCTTAGGCTGAATAAGTATATTCAGGTTTTGTTTAAAGAATAGTAATATATCTTAATTTTTATTAAATTAAGCGAACTAGGCTTAGTAGGCTTCCTCTGTCTAAGCGGGATATAGCGTGAAGCTAAAACACATTTATATAAATATAAATAATTTATTTTGATAATTGAAACAATAGCAATTAAAAACACCAAAATGAAAAGGATTCACATGAGTGATGACATCATGTCTTCATTTAACAAGCAAGGTCGTTTGTTGTACTGCAAAGTATAATTGTTACAAGAACTCGGTCTATACCAGGGTATGCGAATTGTTTACTATTTACAGTATAAATAGTTCGACTAAATTGAGGCCAGTCGTGGCGCAAGCGCAAGGGTGCCAACGTAAACGCGACAGGTTGTGGATTCGATTACCACTCGAGGAAATGAAAATTTTATATTTTCACTATTCGCTAAGTGCCTTAACACGAAGTTTCCAGGTTCCCCCTGCCTACCCATGTGAGCGATCCAACGTGCAGCTAAAAAAATAACTATTTATAAATATTAGGAAACTCATTCAAACCCACAATCGATAGGCGTTTTTATATTCCAAATAATCATGCATTTATTAACAACGTACATAGAAATAAAGAAAATATATTAAATTAAAAAAAAATACAATGATCATTGTATTTTAAAGACATTAAAATCATACTTTTTACAGTCGGTGGTATTTATTAACTTAAGTTATTGTTCATTGTTTACTTCATAATGATAAATACTATTGTCATAAGTTTTTAAAATATTTTTTGCAATTTGAACAGCCTAATCTTGGGAATTACCTATAGAATAGTGTCTATATACAGAGATACAACAACTCTTACTTATATCAAATGTGGTGAATCAGTAGGTAAGCGCTATTTTCTGTATAATTGGTGATGTTCATAATATTAACACTAGAAATAGGCATAATCTTGGTGCACCTGTAACTCGGTTGCATCGAATCCGTAATTCTTTTATGGGACAATGTGTATGCTTTTACAATAGGATCCCAGAAAACATCAGAGAATTTTCTATATCACGATTTAAAAAAATTGAGAAAAGACGTTTGTGTGTTAAAGGTTATTACCAAATTAATGATTTTGTAAATGATAACACGCCTTGGGAATGAAATGCTCGCTCCAGTCTGTTTTAAAAGTTTCATTGTCACAGATAATTAAATATGTATTTGTTTAAAATTGATTTAAAAAAAATAAGTCCCGCTGAGTTTCTTGCGCCGGTTCTTCTCAGGTCTAAGGCATTAATTTTAGTGAACTTGTGGTAAATTATTTGACGTTCAAAAAATGAAGCATGCAACTTCTTATTTTGAATAAAATTATTTGGATTTGAATTTGAAATCATTAAATCGAAAGAAAAGCCAAAACTCAATGAACATTGTGAAATATAAGTACATATTCTAAGAAATATTTATACCAGGTCAAATATCAGCTTTGGTCGCTGTTTTTGACCTATAAATAATATATAAAACTCAATTACTAACATTCAAAACATTGTTTGTTGGTCAAATTCCATATCATACTAATTAAATTTCGACTTACATAATATATTGTATTTCTACGAGCAGTTCGATAAATTACGAAAAAAAAAATATTTCTACCAGCTTTTCTTCATTTCTAATAGAAGCTGAATTTCTACACATTTTTATAGGTATCATCATTAAAAAAAACTACACTTTTTTTCTGCCACTGCGTTCGTTCGTTTAGTGGTGGAACTCAACGACACAATTGTTTATCAGAGTGGAAAAATGGAAATAATTTAAACATAACCATTCCCCCAAGTGAAGATCGAACCCACAATACTCATTCAAACGCTGACTGACGACTTCGTATAAAACTACAAAGAACCGATAAGCCTCTGATATAATATCTTTCTCTAGATAATGATAATAGCCAAATTACTTGCTTGAGAAATTTCTAAGCATATTGTAGTGTAGAACAATTATATAGTTTTTTATTAAAAGAAACGATAATTATATTGCGACACTGGTATTTTAGTCTTGTTATGTTAGAATAGAGAGTTAGCATGGTTTTTTTTATTAAATGAAAGTTTACAGTATTATATTATAAGTATGCATATTAGATGCTGATATTTTTTTAAATACTATAGTAATAAGCTAATTTACTATCAATAAAATATTATATAAATATTATTAATAAAAAATCGGACAACCGCGAGGTCGGCCACCGAGGGTTCCGTACAAGAAATTGAGGTCTCGACCTTATTTCTAAAACTTACCCAGAACCCTTTCATCTGATTTCAATGGAAATAACGGCTTTAATAGCTTATTTTTAAGGCATTTTTTCATTTTCCTTTTAAGGTATTTTTTAGGATTTAACCATATTTGCCTGTATATACCAGCTGGCAAATTTCATAATTGTAAGGCAACCGGAAGTACTCTATTAATTTTGATTGTCTTTGTAGTGTCGTAATACGCGTTTTTTGCGATATAAACGGCAATATCTTTTTTTTTAAAGTAAATGTACGTTTTTTTCGGAAATCATGGGAACGTTGATTTGAGTTGAGTTGAGGTTGAATTTCAACTCGATATCTCCAAGCGTTCCTGAGATAAAGGCTCTTGACAGACAGATAGACAACAAAGTGATCTAAGAGGGTTTTTTTCCTTAAAACGCACGGAACCCTAAAAATACATTGAAACTACCTTTTTCCAGAAAATACATATACCATAGCTTTCATGTCTTTTACCTACTACATATTTAAAACTATGAACCAAGAACAAACCAAATTATCAAACGATACACATAGTACCAGTACGGTGACGGTAACCCTTTTACCCATAAGGGTTGAAGCCCCATAAACCAATGCCCTGTAAAACAACGCCCCCAGACCTCGGGTCATTTCCATACAATCGACAGACGTAATATACTTGTGACCTAGAAAGAAACGATTTACATTTCTGGCGATAAAATCTCACCCAAACAAAAGTTGGAAAGAGTGTATTGAACTATAGAAATAGTAGAATAAATGGACTCTTATACTAAAAAAAACCGATTACAGGATCTTTTACTAGCTTTTTACATTGGAGATATGTATAAGAAAAACATAAATAAAAGGCCATTATAAAAAGTCGTGGGTACGATATCCACTAGGGGCAATAGATTTTTTTTATTTTCTCGCTTTGGCATGACAAAGAGAGGCGTTCAGTTCTGTTAGTATTTTTTTTTAGCTACACGCTGTATCCTGTACACAGCAGGGTAGGCAGAGTCAACCTAGTGTCTAGAACCCCTGAATCTTGGAGGCATTGCTTGTTGAGTGGCGGAACTCAACCCCGCGTTTTGCCTCGACACCAAAGAGAAGAAATAAAAATATTAAATATTTCATTCACTCGAGTGGGGATCGAGCCCATAACCTGTCGCGTTTACAGTCACATACTTTTGCGCTACGACTTGCCTCAATGTCATTCAGAAGTAATATCTCGAAGGCGGAAAGTAGAAAAAGGAGTGACGGGCTACTATGCGGGATAGAGGGAACACATTAAAAAAAATCTTCTAGATAGATTCTTATAGAATTGTCAAACATCAAACATGTCTGAAAGTTTTTTTAGAAAACGTATAAAAAATTGAATGTACGTGATACGTGAGAACGTATGGCTTAACAGTCAGAACGCTTGAACGGTTTCCAAGAGGCGCGGGTTCAAATGCCGCTCTGTTCAAATTGTTATACGTTTTCTAAAAAGTATGTTTCTTTCCTAAGTGTGGATACTTCAAAATAGTTAAAAATGTCTGAAAGCATTTATAAAAATATTCAGTTTGTTATTTACAAAACGTATTTATTCATATAACATTGTGAAACAAAGGTGTAATTAAATGTTATAGAGCGCTTTAAAATCTCAACAACATTGTATTGAGGTAGTACGTAATTATAATCCGATTCAAAAACCATTTAGACGCAAATGTCTTTGATCAGTTTTTATTTTGGTATTGTATATATCAGAAAAGATAGACATTAGACACTTTGATTACTTATATACATTAATGCGTGGCCAGAAATATTAATACTATTATAATTACTGCTTCACGTTATATCCCGCTTATAGCAGGGTACGCAGAGGGAACCTAGTGTTAAGACACTCCTTTCCCTACTTTCCGCCGTTTTTTCTTTATGGACAGTGTAGTAGCTCATAAGTGTAGTTTTTTAGCTTCACGCTGTATCCCACAGCAGGGTAGGCAGAGAGAACCTAGAAACCTAATGCGTAGGCAGTCTATTCCTATTAAGATTTCATTATCCGCTTCCCACCGAATTCTGGACGCATTACCTGTTGAGCGGTGAAACTTAACGCCGCGCTTTGCCTCTATACCAGAGCGAAGAAATGAAAACATTAAATATTTCATTACCTCGAGTGGGAATAGAATCCACAATCTGTCGCGTCTACAGTCATACGCTTGTGTCTCTGCGTCACGACTGGCCACAAAATGTATGCAAAGAATATAAATTAACTTTAATATCACATTTTAATTATATGTCACCTATAACATATTATAATAAAAACAACTTTTGTAAAAAGTTTTAAGTATAACTTAAATGTTATAATATCAGGTACTTTAATCTTAATCATCGTAATCTCAATTCTCTTCTATTCGTACGTATTGTGCGTTCTGAAACATCCGACATTAATTATTATAGTGTAGTGGGCGGAAAATCGATAGCCATTAAATCAAAGTCTCGTAGATGCCGATGCAATCTTTCTGTCGAAGTAAAATATTGGATGTAGCAACAAAGATTTTCTATTTGACTTCAACTATTTTTTTGCGTGAAAAGATAAATCTAATATTTTTTGCACACTTGGAAAAAGGTATCATTACTATAAATTTTATGAAAGCTAATAATCTAAGGATTTTTTAAAGAAGTAGAAGAAAATACCTTTGTATTATCTTTTGTTATTTACGAATTTCGGAATGAAATAAAATGAAAATACAATAAACAATTACTAAAATATAAACAAAAAGAACATTAATTTACCTCTTTTAAGTACCTAAATGTATCCCTTAAGTTAGCACTTTAACTTAGAACAAAAAAAATACACATCACAAGCAAGCAGTTCTTATAACAGCTATACTACTACTGTATAAAGAAATTGAGTTCAGCCTTAACCACGAATTTTAAGAGAAAAAAAAAGAAAATTGCGAATTCAAAAATGGAACAGGAAATTGGTATATAAACCGCAACCATCGACAAGAGCATTACATCGCGGACTGACTATAGGTCTACGGCACGCTAAGGCGCGATTTGCTCACGCTAGCTTTATTGCTTCATTTGAAGCGCTATATAATGCAGACGAATCTAACATTAAGATTATATTTAGAGTATTATTTAATTATTCTGTATTTTCTATATACGTTATAAATAGTTTCATTTTTTTTGACGGTTTAGACTAATTTATATTTCAAATATTCCAGAATCTTTATTACATATTCTTATCCTCATAATAACAATATTTTAATTTTATCATAATTATCAATATAGGCTCAAGTTATAGTTTTGTTAAAATAACAAGGAGCAAGACAACTGATAGAATGCCATATCTAAAAAAATAAACTTTGTAAAACTAAACTTTCTTTTAATCTTTTTTCTAATTTCAGAAAATTCAATCAACATTAAAGATACCCAAAAATTTTACTAAAATATAAAATCACTTCACTTTGAAAGTCGAAATCCCAATCACGAGCAAATACACAGCCAACTACTAGTATTAGAACACAATTAGATTAGTTTGATGAAGTAAGTGTAACACATTTGATTAATATATTCATTATTACACATACACATTGCATCTATAATTAAAAATTACCCAAAGGGGTCGTAACCGCTACCGTTTCTATATTACTTAACACTCGTGCCCGCTTCCTCATCTTTATTACATTACTAGCGACCCGCTTGCGGCTTCGCCCGCTTGAACTACATTATTATTAATTTACTAAGCCGTATTACTTTAGCTAAAATATTATTAATTTAATATCATTTATGAAAACAATATCTATACCTATATTGAAAAATAAAGTTTCAACTAATTCAATAAAAGATTTATACACAGCGATTGTCGAGCAACATTATTTAAAATGGTATAACTTTTCTATTTATAAGCCGATTGAAATAAAAACAAATACTAAAAGGAAGCTTCCCAAAATACAATACATAGTGAAAACTGCAATTAAATCGGTTAAGCCATTTCTGAGATGTTCTATCCCCACTCGAGGAGATGAAATATTTACTTAAATTTATATTTCCATTTCTTCGCTCTGGTGTCGAGGCAAAGCGCGACGTTGAGTTCTGCCACTCAACACGCAATGCCTCCAAAATTCGGCAGAAA
>DWLH01002302.1:0-11039 GCA_018249795.1 Heliconius telesiphe telesiphe | reverse complement strand
GATGAAATATTTACTTAAATTTATATTTCCATTTCTTCGCTCTGGTGTCGAGGCTAAGCGCGGCGTTGAGTTCTGCCACTCAACACGCAATGCCTCCAGAATTCGGCAGAAAGTGGGGAACGGAGTGCCTTAACACTAGGTTCCCTCTGCCTACCCTGCTGTGCGCGGGATACAGCGTGAAGCTAAATTAAAAGTTTATTTATAAGAATTATGATATTATTAAATTACTAAATCTCTTTATCTTCTGCTATAGTTATTTCTCATTACTATTTAATAATACATATTCTATCTGATCGTAAACATTATCATATAACTTTTCCAGTGAAGATTTACAAAATCATTCCATAGCGTCGATAAAAATCTAATAATTTTATCGTCTATCGAATCGACGCACCAATACAAACTGAATTATTCATGTCTATAACACAGCAATATATCTCGAAACCTCGTCACCACAATGAGCTGAGAAACACGTTCGTTTTCGGTTAAAATATCACAATATCATTTCAAATACGATAATATATTCCCCTACGTTCCGTTTAAACAAAACATTTTAATTGAGAAAATTACTTTGTGTGATTCTAAAATCATTCCAATATAAATATAACACTTTGATTGTTGTAATATTTTTGTAATTACGAATTCAATTTTCATTATAAAATGCTTCTGCAATATGTTGTTTATGTCATAGTATATTATGTTATGAGCGCGGTATTATTAAGGTACAACTACCCGAGCTGTGCACTGTGGTACACTTTACAAATTATTTGCGAAAGTTTTTTATTACAATATTTTACTTTTAGTAAAATAATAGACGAATCCTCGAGACACCGCTTCTAGAACTTTCACATTTTCCACAATATAATGTCTAGTTCAAAATTATACATATTGTCTATGTTGACAAACATAATGTTATTTTAATTATTACTTATTAAATTCACACAACACATGCAATATATATATATATATATATATATATATATATATATATATATATATATATATATATATATACTAATTAAAATTCAATAGATACATAAAGAATATTTAGTATAAAAAATATCAGGCAACAAGGCAAAGCCTGGCGTTGAATTCCGCCTCTCAACACGCAATGCCTCGACAAATTCAGCGAAAAGTGGGTAACGAAGTATCTTAACACTAGGTTCCCTCTGCTCACCTTGCTGTATGCGCGATCAGTATGAAGCTGATTTTTATAATAAAGTTACAAAACAATCAAGCATCGCCTATGCTGCTTGTAAACAACAATAAAACGCAATCGACGATAAGATAAGCTATTACATTATAACTTACCGATAGCACATATTTAATATACTAATACAGACAAATGAAGTAGTGTCAAATAAAATGATCACGTAAGGGCAGTTATGACGTTTCGAGCAACAAGTGAGGCGCCCGCCAGCCGGCCGGGGCGCTGGGAGGAATTTCAATCTGGTCATGATGAGCAAAGGCGTAAATTACACGTCTTCCCCTCTTACGCCATTTTCGATGGTCTCCGGCCACCAGACTTGGAATAAATCGAACGTTCGATCAGTCTGTACAGCACTGTTAGCACCACACAATTAACTTAAATGTCCTTATATAATTTAAGCATTTTTTTTTTCATTGCGTTAAGGTAATATATTGTAGAGTATATCTCATACAATTGTATATATTATTTTATATATAGTAATTATTATTATTTAACCATTAAGAAAACTTATATTAATTTGTCAGCAACACTACGTATTTTTTGCAAATATGTATTTTTTTATTTATTTAAGAAAATTTATTTGAGGCGAAATATAGACAGTAAATCAATGAA
This sequence comes from Heliconius telesiphe telesiphe, assembly GCA_018249795.1. Lineage (NCBI taxonomy): Eukaryota > Metazoa > Arthropoda > Insecta > Lepidoptera > Nymphalidae > Heliconius > Heliconius telesiphe. The sequence goes on along the minus strand of DWLH01002302.1, from coordinate 9,217 downwards.
CCATAAATAAATAAGGAACTACGAAGTTGATATTTAGTCTGTATACATGTATAAATAATAAAATGAATATCGTCGCGCAACAAGTAGGGCGACGCGTCGGCGCCAGTACAACCTGCCGGGCTTATATATAATATCATTATTTTAATATAAAATATTCATTGAAAAACAAAAATGGAAACATGTCTGTGTAATTCTTTGTTTAAACTAAACATTTATGTACAGATATTTGAATATTGTTTGAATGGTATTATAAGTTTTAGTTCACAAAATAAACACAGGTACGAAAATTGCAAACTATTTTAAATTGGTTCTTTTGTAAAATTTGTGAAACAATCTAGAAGTTATCTTGTTACAGACGTCATTAAAAAAAATATATCCAAAGTTAAAAAAATATAATATGCATTACTACTAAACTACGTATATAAATACTAATTATAAAGATAAGACGAAACTGAAATTATTTATGTATAGCGTTAAAAAGAGAAGCGCACGATTTACTTCTACGACACATCTAATCGTTAAGTTCTTAAGAAGCGTAGACCGCTACTTATAGAGCTACGCATGTGCTACGATATTATATGCGTATGGTTTACGTTACTTATTTTTAAGTAAATACTTTTTTGAAAACGTATAAATAACTAATTATATACATTATTTATTAGTATTTGAATGCCTCTTCGAAACAGTTGAAGGACTAAAACGTTTTCTAAAAAAAATAATATATTTTAAAACTAGTAAATCAAATAGTTTATTAAAATTACAATTAAATCAGCTTTACGCTGTATCCCACAGCAGGGTAGGCAGAAAGAACCTAGTGTTAAGAAACTCCATTTCTTACTTTCCGCCGAATTTTGGAGGCATTGCATGTTGGTGGCAGAACTCAACGCCGCGCGTCTCAATAATTTATCACAGTAAATTATATAGAGAGTGAAATAATGTTAAGTTTTCAATATATTAATTGAAACGTATAACTATATATTCTTTATTACGCTTTGGCTTTATATTCTATTATTTTATTTAAATATTGAATGTATTATATATACTGATTGCATACTGTAATGTGCCGACAAAAGAATTGTCAATATGAACTAGGGTGGTACAATTCAAGGGCCTCCTACGACTATGTAAAGGCTGCATGGGCGCCGTAATGGTCGTCCACTTCCGCTTTATTAAATTTCTTCGCAAATACAGTTTTATAGACTCCCTGATCTTTGTTGGGACCATTGTCTTCACGTCAGTATCGTAGGTAAATAGCCAGTGAAACGGGTTGATCTATTATTTTTTATATCTAAAATATTTTATGCAATAAAATATTATCTATATGTTTATACGTCTTTTACAATTACTTGTGCCAAAAGACTACGTTCAAAATAAAATTCTACTATATTAAATATATTTTTTATAATAATTCATAAAATAGTAAAACTCAGTAAACATGAAATTTAATCCTCGTTATATATGTTATAATTTTGTGAGTATACAATATTTCTTTGTAGACAATGATATTAAAAAAAGAAAAAAAATCAGCTTCACTCTGTATCCCGCACACAGCAAGGTAGGCAGAGGGAACCTAGTGTTAAGACACTCCGTTCCCCACTTTCTGCCGAATTCTGGAGGCATTGCGTGTTGAGTGGCAGAACTCAACGCCGCGCTTAACCTTGACACCAGAACGAAGAAATTGAAATATAAATTTAAGTAAATATTTCCTCCTCGAGTGGGGATCGAACCCACAACCAGTCGGTTTTATAGTCACACTTCGTGTCGCTGCGCCACGACTGGCCTACAACGATATTAATTATTGAATAAAGGATGGATAGTCAAATTAAATTGTATTATATAAAATATTCTCGACAAAAATGACTTATAGTGGAGCCAGCTTTGTAAATAACAAACACGGTGCAGGTCACTGAGCCTCTTAATGAAGTTTACGTGGGTGTGGCATTACTCATACCTGTGACGCGAATCTCGTGTACATGTTTATATACATGTTTACAGCAAATTAATAATATCCAAAAAGCTAGTAGAATGTTGAATATTTTATGAAATTTACTTTTTTCTGTGACGTTATAAAACGCTTTACGCTCATTTGAGTTTCATATATGCACACATATATGGAAGTATGTACAATAATATAATTAAATCTATGGATAAACATATATAAGCGCGTGTATATATAGATACTATGTCGCCATAAATTTTTTTCCCAATATTTGTGGTTTATACAAGTTATAAACGTTGTTTTAAGGAGCACGAAAGACTCTTTATAAATTACCAAGGTCACAATTTTTTCACCTTGTAAATTACATTAATTTAATACATTTCTCTTTACACTTTATATTAAATTACATTTTCATGTAGATATCGAGTTAGGAGACTCATTTGACTAAAGACTGTGCAATCTATATGGGTTCTTAATGAAATTTACGCAGAGTGTGAGCAACGTAATGATGTACGCGAGCTGGGTCTCACCATCGCGGAGGGTAGGGCAGGGTAGGTATGTATATGCAGGTTTAAATCTTAGCGATCTATAATGACTTTTCGCGTGATTTCATTCGATAGCATATAAATTTGGGGTAGGGTTGTAAAGACAGTAAATAATAAAATAGATTTTTTTTTTATATATAAACTAAAACAAAATTATGTTGTTATTTATAAAGTATACATTTGAAATTTTATGAAAAAATAATAATTAACATATGTTATAACGATTTTTAAAGAAAACCTGTAATATCTAATTTTTGAGACGCAACCCTGCTTGCCAGCACTCAGGCAGCTGGATGTTCGTCTCGAACAAATTGCCGTGATGCCTCGCCATATTAAGTTAACGTCCACCCACCTCCCTTTCCTATATTTTCGCTCCAACTCGCTAAGTTCACTATTCTATTGTCATTTATAATTTTGCTTAGTTAATGACAAGAACATTATATATTTAAATTCATATTTTAAATTAAAATAACCTCGTTGTACTATTAATTTCTAAGTTACCCATATACGAGCCTATTAAATGCTACGGCACGCTAGTGAAAACTATAATCAATAAGAGGAACCGTACATTTTTCATTACTCGTCGGTAAGGGCGTGGGGTATAAATGCCAACGCGTCGTGGAACTCCAGGGGGACGAGGGGAGCCGGGGGAGGCTGAACAATGGCCACCATGACATTTAGCATGGAAGCGATTGTCACGGTCCGTTAAAGTCGCCAGCCACTGAGCGTACAGCCGCCCTCCACTCAGCTCCTCGAATCCAAATCGTCAGGGATTCTTTTCTTTTATTCCTTTTTTTTTATCTTTGCCGCAGACGTTTCATATCAAAGTTTTCTAATTACTTATCTCCCCTAAGTTATGTCTTAGCATTGAATAAAAATGTGATTGTATGTTGATGGTTGTAAGTCGTAGCATAGGGAAATTACGTGAACATTTTCAGCACATTTCCTAAGGCCGTAGGTTTTTGGTTATAACAGCTAGTAACTTTAATGTTTTTAGATAGTGGTCAAAATACGAATACTACAACTATTGAATTAATTGAAAAGTTATCTTTAGTATATAAATATTTAAAAAATTTAGCTTGTAGATTACGTAATGTACATTGTATATATATAGTTTTTGTTTTTTAATTTATTTTTCTGAAAATAAATCATGATTTTACCGTTTCTTGTTTGATGATTTATAAACATTTATTATTATTCGAAAATACAAAATGGCAGAACCTTAGCTGACTCATGTAGGCTTTGTTCATTCCCCAAAGCTTGGCCAGCTCTCACACACCTGTGTTGTTCCAATAACAGCAACCTTTGGTACATTTTATAATACTTGCCGTTGCGTATATCAGAATAGTAATTCTAAAAATATATTATTATATTATATGTATCTCTATCCATTTATTGGATTTGAACATTTGATAAGGTCTGCATAAAAACGTAGTGGAATAGAATATGTGGAAAAAAGTATTTGAATATCAAAAATAAATGCTTGATATTCATATATTTTTTGTGTATTTTATATTTTTTCTACAGAAAAAAAAATCGTTTCCATTACACACTCTATATAAGGTATGTCTATATGGTATATACTCTATTATAAGGTACGTCGTGGAAAATGATATCAAACACATCTAACAAATGAATAAACCTCCCAAAATAAATTAGCAATTACAACAACAAACATTCAAGTTACAGAGCGTTTGAAATCGACAAGAACATTTAAATCTGAGATAATTTTAGTAGGCGGGCTCGTTTACATATTACAATAACTCTAGGCCTGATGTCGCTGACAAGCATTCACTGAGATAATCGCTTGTATTGTTCATGAAGGCGTAATCCTTTTAGAGGAGCATTATCCGCCGTAATCATGATGTAAACGAACATTTATTAAATTGGTTTATTAGTTCTGCATGCTAGTCAAGGTAAAATTTTGAACTTAATTTATTAAGTTCTAAAGTTTACCTTAAGTAGAAAAAGTAAAAAAGTATTTTAATACTAAGAGGCCAGTCGTGGCGCAGCGCAGATCCACTTGATGAAATGAAATATTTAATTTCTTGGCCCTGATGCGTTGAGTTCTGCTGCTCAACACGCAACGCCTCCAGAATTTGGTGGAAAGTGGGAAACGGAGTGTCTTAACACAAGGTTCCCTCTGTCTACCCTGCTGTGTGTGAGATGTGAAGCTTATATTTATTTTATTTCGCTCTGGTGTCGAGGCAAAGCGCGGCGTCGAGTTCCGCCAACACACAATGCCTACAGAATTCGGCGGAATTTGGTGAGCTTAGTGTGTTAACATTAGGCTCCCTCTGCGACATACAGCGGGGATAGTAATTTAGATTTAGCTATACAAAATTGCAATAATTTAGCTTTACAATATTACATGACATTTGGTAGAGACCTTAGATACACTATTACATATCAAATATAAAAACTACCCACCAACATTATGTTTGCTAGAATAATGTTTTAATCTAGAATAAACATTTTTCACAAATATCTGAAGGGACAAAATACACAAAAAGTAAATATCCAATTTTAACTTGCGGTTACATATGTATATTCATATTCATGTACATTTAGAAATAACGGTCAAAGCAATAAAATTGAACAATACCGTAGGTACTAAATAAATATTTAATAAGCGATTGCTTTTGTAAATATTGCCTTCAACGCCTTATAATATTACTAATGCAGTAAATAGAGCTATTAACGAATTTTTATGACCTCCTCCACAGTGCTAGCGGAGTGCCAGCGAAGGGAGGGAGGGAGGGAGCCTGTAACGTAGACGTTTTTATTTTATGCGGTGACACTCTGAACGCCAATAGGGAAATTGGATTGATACTACTTTTAAAGGCTTTTTAAGACATGAACCACGTTTTTACGCTCGGCTCAATATTACGTCTTTACACTTTTTATGGTTTACGACTATTATTATTTTTATATAGAACGAAATTTAATGTTAACATGTGAATCGATCGATTATATTATATGAAATATATTTGTTTTTAGCAGTGAAACGTGTGAATTGCAATTCTGTGTAACTATAAAGACCATGTAACCATAGTAAGTGGTAGAAAATAATTAAATATTTTCTATTTGATTGATGATTGATGTAAATATCCTTTATATAGAGAATGTTCTTCTATATAATTACTACTTTTTAAAATAAATAAGAATGGTATAAATTACAAATGCTTGGTGTTACTTCGATCTGGGAAAAAGAAAATTATTTTAGAAAAGTATATTGTGTACAGTCTAGAAAAAAGCATGAGCGCCGTACGGAGGGCATGTATGAAGAGGTTGATGACAGAGGACGAGGCGAAAGAGATATGCAGAGCGTTTGGCGCTCGTTTCCCTCCGGATTCCCCGCTAGGGATAAAGCGTGAAGCTATAAAGACATATGTACTTTCCTATGTGATAAAAATATTTTTTATTTTATATTTGCATTAAAAATAAATTCCTATTTATATACAGACCATTTTAATCTTTTCTCTTCTTTTCCCCATGCAGGTTGACTTAAGTGTTGTTTTACTGAATTAGTACATATGCATCAATATCAATATTGGCAAAATAAAAAATTCAACCTATTAGAATCTAAAAAACATATTAATAAGAAACCTAATAACTATTAATTTATATTGATATCAATAGAATTTTTATTTTCATTACATATGAGCAAGTATAAACTAAAAAAGGGGTTCCGTACAAAAATTGGAGGTCTCGAAATTTTTCTGAAATTCAAGCTAAGCCTACCCAGAGCCCATACGCGTGATGGGCTCTGGGTAGGCTAAGTTTGCGATATAAACCGCCGTATCTTTTTTTAAAGTAAATGTAGAAATCCAATTTTTTTTCTGGAAATTAAGAAACCGTAGAACTGAGTACATGGTTTAAATTTTAACTCGATATCTCCAAGCCTTTCTGAGACAGACAAACGGACGGACAACAAAGTGAACTTATAAGGGTTTCTTTTTTTCCTTAAAAAGTAGGGAACCCCTTAAAGACATATAAAATAAAGTGAATAAGCATATACAATTGAAAACGCAGTATCTTAGCACTAGGTTCCCTCTGCCTACCCTGCTATGTGCGGGATACAGCGTGAAGCTGAAAAAAAACACATGAAAAAATAAAGTAAAGCAAAGTAGTGCAGATTACAAGCCCCGATTAAAGTGTTTACAGAGAGGTTGAAATCCTGCCCGAAGCCCGATTACGTAGCCACAAACCCCTGTTTCATTTATTACGAAATAGCTGTACTTTTAGATATGTTGCAAAAGCTGGTTAATAACAGTCAGTAATATATACATAATAATTAAAATATATTTCATACTTATTTAATGTATTCTATTATTTTAACTTAACTTATATATGAAAATTGACGTTATTAATAAATAAATTTCACATAAGTTCCATACGCTGTGGAAGAATTGTGATGTGTTTAAAATGAATAAATATACATATGTTTTAATTTAAAGCATTTTATGTAGTAACTTAAAACAACTTTAAAAGGAGTAAAACCAAAGCACGAAAATCCAATAACCAGATGTAATCCCAAAGGAAATAAAGGCAAACGTACGTTATCCGATTTAGATAATGTTTTGGGATAAATTGAGTGTAAAATAAAACTGAGTACAACTTGCAACTAAAGAGTTGTAGGGTGAAAAGCACTATCAGATCCGCGGCGTTCTTTGGGAACTCAAGCTCAAGGTTGCAAGCTCGAGTAAAAATTTTAACCTTAACCTATATCTTAAAATATATCTAAACTGACTGAACTTCTTCATATAGTGTTTTAGTATTTTAATATTTATTTTATTACAATATTTGCAGAATGGTATTTCAAAGTAGTTAAGTTAGATGTAACTGTAAATATGGAAATAAGAGCACAGCTAGTAAAATAAAATATGTATTTAATTTTGAATGCCGATTTTTGTATTTTATATGGCGCAAGGGTACAAGCGTGTATACCTGTAAATGGGACAGGTCATGGGTTAGATTTTCACTGGAGAAAAAAATAAAATTGAGTTCCACCATTCAACACGTAATACCTCCATGAAAATGGGGCACAAGGTGTCTTAACACTAGGTTCCTTCTGACTACCCTGCTGTGAGCAGGATATATTTGTATATTCTTAGAGTACCCACTAGCACGTATTATTATAACAATAGATATTTTCGACAGATGATATTCTATCGAAACCAATTTTTCTAAAGGCAACGCAAAACTTGTACACTGCTAGTCATAAAGGCGCATTAGGAAATAAAGCAAAACAACTGTCATCAACATCAACTGCTATCATAATAACATCGATTCTACTAATATCGACAGGTCAAAAGAAAAACGTAAGTGGTCGAGTCTAAAAACTAACATTAACAATATATTACGTTGCTTTTTTGACTACATTACAATACATAGATTCGATATCATACTTCAAAATGTGGTCACCCAAAATGATATCATTTTTGTATAGGACCTTTTTTATATCCTTATCAAATAAACGTTGATTATAAGTCATCTATTTAGATGTAACATGTGACCGTAAATTAAAAATGAAAAGTTAAGTCCCTCTGAAGTTTTAACCGGCTGTAATTTTAAATGTCCAACAATTCTATAAAATTCCCAGTACAAAACCCGACAAGAGGTTAAGTTGATAAATTATAGTAGGACCAAGCGCGGTTCAATGTATCTCCATCAGCACTTCGTGGTGCAATTTAAAAATAACTGTAATTCCCCGTCTTTATGATCTTTTTTATCCGATTACAGTGGCTTTGAAATAGGATTCTATTGCAGTTTCTGATTTATTATGTTTGCGCGTTTTGTATATTTCTTATATTACTTTTATAAAATCTATTTCCAACATCGACTTTAAGCTTATTCGATTTTCTACATTAATTATTACAATAACTATTCTACATTACTGCTCGCCTTATAATTTTTAAAAATATAATCTGGTTATTGGTTAAATATTATACTTTTCATTCAACAGAACTTGTGAGATTATTTTAATAAATATTAAAAATATTCATTGAAATTCAAAATGTTGATGCCAATATTCATAAAATACGCATTAGGTATGCAAACGCAACATTATTATACTTCGACAATGTAAAATTTACAGAGGTACATTAGCTTAAGTCATAATTTATCTTTCAATTTTTACTTCCTTTCGCTTGCATATATATCGTGAAAAGCGAAGCGAAAATACACACAACTAACAACGTTATTGTATCCGAACTTTGAACCCTGCAATGATAAATGCGCATACAGGCAGACTACGGATACAACCTACTTATCACGAACCCAGCTTATGCATGGAAAATTTATTCCGAAGTTAAAATCCATCGAAAATTCAAAAGACTTTTATGACTGAATGTTATCTATTTCCTTTCGAGCTGGTAGAGAAATATGTCTTAGTCGCCGAAATAACGGTAAATAAGAAAGAATAGAGTTACCCGTAACATGCAGGTATATCGCGAGTACATTAACTTACGTGAAATTTTTAAATTTGAAACTTTCGTTACTTCAACTTTTGGAACTACACTTTTAAGTACCTACCTACCTAACCTACCTATAAATATAAATAGAAAAAACAATCGAAATTTGTAATTAGTTATTTTATATTTTATTCATACAACGTTATTCAGAGAAAACACAATCGCGTAGTTTTAGTTAATTAATTTAAATATTTTTTCCCGCACTTAACTCGGCAAAAGGATTCTAGGAATCTCAATTTTTCACTAACCTCTTCATT
>DWLH01002301.1:0-11041 GCA_018249795.1 Heliconius telesiphe telesiphe | reverse complement strand
TTTCTTATGCTTATACTGTTATGCGAGTAAAATATATTTACCTTACGCCTTATTCCATAAGATCATAGTTATATTTCGTCAGTTCTCTATACAAAAATACTATCAATCTCAAGATCTAACCAACGTTCAAAATATGTGAAATAATATTTTTCATATAAAACGTGCTAACATGAAAAGGATTCGTATAAAATATACATGCACACATATGGTGGTACCTAATAAGCAAAATTATTTTGAGTAAAAACCTTTTGAGTAGTGAAACATTTATCCTTTTTGTAACTAAATAGAACATAGTGTCAGGATACTCCTTTCTTAACTTTTCGCTCGAAATCAAGACATTTTGTGTCATCAAGTTAAGATGAGTGGAGGAAGTCAACGCCGCTATATCTTACTATACTATGTAACTTTGTCCTTGATATGACAAAACTTTATAAGATATAAGCGTGTTATTTTATGGAGATTATAAGTTACTTTTTACCGCGGCGTTGAGTTTGGTATGTGGGGTGTCTTAATACAAGGTTCCTTCTTGCATTTTAGCATGAAAAAATATCGCATTGAAAAATAAAAAATGCTAGTAGATTTAATAAAAATCTTATCTCATCTTTCGATATCCAAATCTGGATTCACAAATGAAACTAATGATGTCACTTCATTCAATCCTTCATTTAATTTATTCATCATTTTTTTTTAACTATGATATTATAAAATATTCAACTTAATTGTACGTTTTAAAATATCTTGGACTCTTTTAGAAATTACATGCCTGGAAATATTCACGTCTTATTTTTAAGAAAAAAATTCTCTATCGGGTTTTTAATATTTCTATTTTTTTTTTAAATATGTCTAAGTTCTAGGCCTAGATTAAGTAGCAGAAGAAAAGTAATTTAATTTATAGAATGTACAGTTCACGAGACTTGTTAACACGATCCAGAACTGTGCATGTGTGCGAGTGATTATAAAAGTAGAGCCGGAATAAAACTTTTAAAAATTAAATTTATTATTAGAAATGAATAAAAAAAATCACAAAAAAATATATCAATTCTTCTACGCTGGACATTGCATACTCAATTTGAATGTGTCATTTTGTAACAGTATATACCTTGGATGTGAATAGTAAAATAAATAAATAAAAATAATAATAATATGCATGGCATAACACATAATTTGTATAGTTCATTATGAATAATACAATCAATATAAATTTAATATCCTTTTGATTTGGAGTCATTTATATATCGACGTCCCGAGTGTCGCAACCGTAATTTTATATATGGTGGGTACCTGACGGAAGGCAGCGGTCGAGTCAAACAGTACTAATAAATATGATGCTCATTAAGACTCATACCAAATGTAAAATAAATGTAATATAATAATTAGAAACATATAATGGTACGATCTTTTAGGATCGATTTTTTTATAAAAAAAACTAAACTTAACTAGCTTCGGATAAGAACAGTGCGAATAAGAACAATATTCTGTTCACGATTGTTTTCAGTTTTTTACTTTTCGTATTAAATATATTCTTGTACAGCAATAGTATCAACTTTATCGTTCACTTTTAGTAAATCGGACACAAAAATTAAATGTTAGGAATTTTAAAAATGTGACGCTACTATCAGTTCAAGAGGTGTTTAGGGCAAGCAAGGGATGTATCGCAGTTGCCGGCTGACGTTACATATATGAACACCCACACAAATGCAAAGCTCAAATTAGACCTCGTCGATGTAAAAAAATTGATTACGAATTTCATACATGACGCGGCAATAATTGAGCATAAAGGCCTTATCTTGTGATTGCGTTGATAATTTTGTGTTTGTTCCAAGTGACTGTAGACTTTTATTTAGTATTAAATTCAGCATCTTACTTCCACTCGTTCATAGAAAAAAGGGTCTTAACAGACAAACAGAAGGACAACAATAAGAACCCACAAGAATAAAAAGAATGAAATAAACAAACAAACTATTAGTAAATACATACATTTCTAACAATCTTTCAAGTATTTTTATAGAAAACGTATAATAATTCTTAAAAAAAAGAGTATTTTTTGTCCTAAGTCTGGAATAACATATAAAAATGTTAAGATGACTTTCCAGTACTTTTAAACGTGATTTTTTCATGTATAAAAATATATTTACAGGAGTAACTGTTAGAATTGTTTTATATATAAAAATAAGTATAGACAATACAACGACCATTCTGTGATAATAATCGAGAGATTTGTTGACTAACATTTGTTGTTGTTATATCGAATGATTCTTTTGGACGAGTAAGTGTTTGTTTTTTCTTGATAATTATATAATATTTTGCGATTTTGGTGTGAAAAATTGATTTTTTTTGCGATTTTTTTGCTTAAAAACAGTGTCTCAAGAGTCAACAATGACGAAGAATTTTTTAACGGTTACCAATATTGTCAATGAAGGCATCAAAGGGTCGAAGATCTCACAGCTGGGCCTCTCAAAATATCTGTCACAATCACTGTAAGTATATAGATTGTAAACATATATATTTTTTTAATTCAGAAAGCGTAGTTACTACTGTTGAGACACTTCATACTACACTTTCTGAATTCAAAACAAAAATATAATGACAATTTAATATAAATAATGTTATAAGAAAAATAAACAGGTAAAACACCTCTTTTTTTCTTGAGACCATTGTGGCGGAACGGCTGATAGTCTGATTTTAAGCGCGGGGGTTGTAGGTACTGTTCCCAACCGGGGAGATGATTTTTTTTCTGGAAACGAAAATAATAGTAACGCTCTGATAAGAATCAATACACTTTTTATGGTAAGCAGGGTAGGTAAAGGAAATCTAGAGTAAAAATTTTCCGTTTCCCACTCACCGCCATGTCCGCCGATTTTCAAGACAGCGTGTTAAATGATGTAACTCAACGCCGCACTTTGTCTACTCAGAGGAGACAAAAAAACAAATCTATTCCCTTTCCTTTTTTAATCAATAGACTATGAAACCGATCCTTCTAATGTTAATGTGAGGATGTTTGTTCAACTATCACGTAAAAAATGCTGAAAAGATTTAGATAAAACTTTTCAGTAACAGTATATCTTATACATCAGAATAACATGTAGGCTACAATATACATGAATATATTATATATATAAATAAAATTTGTGTCTGTCTGTGGTTTTAAAACAAAAATTTCCTTAAAGTTCATATAGTTATTTGTAATAATATAAATCATATGACTACCCAATATTGATATACGGGTAACATATTTGCTAGTTTACACTTAGCTGGAGCACAAAGGCGTTGTACCGTACTTTTGTTTAATTTAGTTAAATTGATTTTCCAATTGATTTGTTACGTAACTTGTTGCTAAAGCGTATAGTGTATTGAATTAGAAAAAACTAAATTAACTTCACGCTGTATCCCGCACATAGCACGATAGACAGATGGAACTTAGTGTTAAGACACTCCGTTGCTTAGTTCTCGCTGAATTCTGGAGTGGATTCGCGTGTTGAGTGGCGGAACTCAACGCAGCGCTTTGCCTCGACACCAGAGCGAAGAAATTAAAATATAAATAAATATTTCAATTCCTCGAGTGGGGTTCGAACCGATTACCAGTCGTTTCATCGTCGTTTATAGTCATACATTTGAGCCCCAGCGCGACGACTGGTTTCAAATATTGGAATAATATACATTTTTAACTTTGACTTTGTTATGTTTATAAACGCTGATACAAGCTTTAATATACAACTATATTTTCAATTTTATGGTCTAGTAACGAGGCAAATCGCGGCTATGAGTGCCGCCACACTCAACCTAACGCCGTCACTCGTTAAAAGTGGTAAACAGAAGTGTCTTAACACTAAGTTCCCTCTGCCTACATATAACAGCAAAATTTTATGATCATTTAAAAATTACAAGTGGATCAAATTCAGTTTCCTATGTTTTATTACATATTTAAAAGTCAATCTAATTAAATAATTAAAAAGCATATAATTTTTTATTAAAAAAAATATATACCATCTAAAAAAAATATTTTTATTTCCTAAGTGTAGAAAAAAAACTTGAAAAACTTTAAAAAACATAATATTTAAAAGATTTCCTATCCTCCTTTCCTCTGAACTCTGAAACTCTGCTCAATACTTGTCTGTTACATAATACACACAATGTCCTATTACACAAAGCCATATCCGCACCAATTGCAACACTTAAGTAAATTCATAGTAACTTGTTGACGCCTGGCGCGGAGCCAGCGAGAATTGGGAACGCATCTTGGTAACGATACTTACATATGTGTCATATGGAGTTCATATAAATTTGACTTATATATGAATATTGTTGGTTAAATTATAGTTGGTTTTGCGTAAATCATGGGAAGTAGGTCGCATAATTAAGGAAAGGAATATGTTATTTCCTATATAGAGCAGGCGGAGTTTAACACCGTGTTTAGTTCTATCAGAGCAAGAAAATAAAACAAAAAATTAATTAATCCAGTGTGAAGATACTAACACTTTTAACACAAACAAACGTTGCTCCTAGAATTATATAATATATACTTTCAGATTTTTTTTGTATATATCTTGCATATAACACGGTAGTCAAAAGAAAGAAAATATCACGATACTTCGTTTCTTACCGCGTTATTTTCGAGATATTGAAGAACTCAACGCCGTACTTTGCCTTTCTCTTATTCGGAATTTCTCTAATTCGGAATCGAATACTCAATCATTGCTTAAACAATCAAACACTGTGGCGCTGTGCCACGACGCCCTTTATGTATACTGTATAAACATAAATCAACAAGCATACTCGTACGAGTATATCAGCTATTACCAGCATGTTATCTCTTGTGTTTAATCATATTTAGAGATAATAACTTGAATAATTAATTTATAACGGAAGGTTAATTGAATATTATAGATGCCTTCATGGTTCAGTGGGAGAATAGCTGTAGTGAGTGACTGTTATGGCTTTAAATTTTACTTGATAAAATGTATATATAAATATAATATTTTCTTGAGGCCAGTCGTGGCGCAGAGGCACAAAGTGGGACTGTAAAGCTGACAGATTTTGGTTTTGATTCCCAGTCGAGGAAATGAAATATTTAATATTTTCATTTCTTCGCTCTGCTTTCGAGGTAAAGTGCGGCGTTGAGTTGCGCCACTCAATATGAAGGATTATTATGCAGGCATTGTGGCACATTAAATTAAATTATTAAAAAAAATTATATCCATCTGTGTAATTAAATGGGGTCACACACAAAACCTGGGTCCTAATTCCCATTTACAGCTCTGAACTCCTCACCCTGCAACGCTTTGGGCACTCTCCCGATAAATCCATGGTGTTCTAATAATTAGTAGTTTGTAGTCTAGTTTCTTCTCTGGTATCAACTATATCATATATTTATTCCCATTATCATAGTTTCTAGGTCACCTTAAAGTTTGAACCATACGTAAATAAGTGACTAAAAACAAACTTTGAAATTATGAAATATTCAGATGTTTTAAGCAACTTTGTTAATTAAAATGACAATATTTTTATATAGTATTGTAGCCTTCTAGTTCAATTGCGATGTATGGATAAGTGCAGGTTCAATTCATCCACATAAGGAGTGAACTGTGAAATGGAAAAAAAAGTTAATAAGAGCAGCTTCACGCTTTTTCAGTATAGGATTGGCAGAAGTGGTACTAAGATAATCCGTTCACTTTAAACTCAATTTCTGTTAAATTGTATTGCGTTGCATTGAGTCGCGCAACTTAACGCCGCGAAGAGCGTTATTGAATATAATTTCAGTTAACGCTGTATCCTGCTCATAGAAGACACCTGGGAATCTATTGATAAGACACTCTGTTCCCCATCAAGACACTTCTGTTCCTCACTTTCCGCTGAATTTTAGTGGCATTGCGTGTGGAATGGCGAAACTCAACCCAACCAGTGCGAAAAAAATTAAATATTAATATTTCACTCCCCCAGGTATCGAACCCACAACTCATCTAACGGCCTCACATTTTAAAAATGTTATACTAAACAATCTATAAAACATTTATAAAATTATTTGAAATCGAGATGCAAAAGTAAGTGTTTTGTAAATATTTATTTTCCGCGTCGAACTTAGAGCTTTTGCCAACTTTTGTTGGCGAACTTTTAATGACACTTGTCTAAAATATCATTCTATTTTCAAAACTGTATTCATTTTGGAGGTAAACAGATAGAATTAAATGTTTTCTTTTTCCACACACTGCCGCACTTATCTTGTTACCGAAGCGAGTATAACTGGAGCGAGATTATTTTCTCGCTCTAGCTATCCTCGCTCATATTATTCATCTTAGGGAAATCGAACCTATAACACCGTGTTTACGTAGTTAGATGTTTATACGTTATAGGCCCCAAAATTGTCATTTTTAAAATTTTTACTCGTCCATCCGTCCGCCCGTCACATCTGTCTGTCCGTCTGTCCGTCATTATTAAAATGCATGTGAAAAATAAAAAAGAACAATATTTAAACCAATATAAGTTATAAGTTAATAAAATGTCAATATAAAAAATTTAATTAAATTAAAAGTTCATCCCCGATACACATGTCAATCACAATTATAATATTTTTGTCGTTTGATAAATCGTTAACGCTATAATATGTTTTTATACGAATATTTTTTTAAATTATTATTTTATTAATAATTTTTCGCTCTGGTGTCGAGGTGAAAGCGCGGCGTTGAGATCCGCCAAACAACACGCAATGCTTTCTATATAAGGGATACAGCGTGAAGCCTAAAAAAAATTACAATCAAAGAGTAGAACAAACAGACAAACTCTAAATGCGAAATAACCCGGTCCGCTGATACTGTGGGACACATCGAAACGATTAACGTGACATAATATAGCCTATAGCTTACCTCGATAAATGGATTATTCAACACAAATATAATTTATCATATCAATCCAGCAATTCTTGAGATTAGTGTGATTAACCAAACAAACTTTTTAGCTTTATATAAGTATATGTATAGGTTTTAAAAAAATCCAATTAAATCAGCTTCACGCTGTTTCCCGCATGCAACAGATTAGGCAGATGGAACCAAGTGTTAAGATACTCCGTTCCCCACATTCCACCACAGCCTTAGTGCCAGACCGAAGAAATGAAAATATTAACAAACAATAGGCAATTCATTCCCTCGAGTGGGGATCGAACCCACAACCGTCGTGTTACTTTGTTCATTATTCTATTCTCTTAATTTAAATTTCTTTACATTCGGATTCCGTTATAAGTAACATTCCGTTGAAAATATCCAAGCCCTATCGTTCCCTATAATATCCAGCATTAGGAATGATTGGCAAACTTGTATACGTGTCAAAGTTTGCTATTAATTGTCGACACTGGCAGTGCTCCAAGCGTATCTAGGGCGGTATAGGACAAAGGGTGATAGGGTGACTATGATACTTGTTTTTAAAGTATGGTCTCGATTTTTAAATTATTTTGTATAGAAATTTAAACTTTGCTAATAACTATTGATTCCGTTTTTTCCATTTTGAGATACCAAACCTTAAAAAAATCTAAATTATCAAGAATTTTCAAAATGTTTTAAGCGTTATTGCACCTGTACCCTTAAGAAAAAAAAAACATTTTTTTCAAAATATATAAGTATAATTTTGATAAATTGCCTGTTAAATGGCGGAACTCAACGCCACACTTTGGCTTGTTATCAGAGGTAAACGCGAGTAATGTATTCCCTCCCACAAGTAAGAACCCACAAATCTTACATTTATAGTCGGACGCTGCTCAACGATGGCACAATTTAGCTTAACAATAAATATATATTTTGATACTAATTATTGAAGTTAGGTCAATTATAACGACAATGTTAATACTACGTGACTAAAGTGTTCTTATAAATATTATTTTATTGGCCATTAGAGCGCTTAGTCCACTTGATTATGACGATATATGTAATTCTACAAAATAATTAATATTCTATTACACAGAATTTTTTTTTTATCTGTAGTTAGTAGTGGCCCGCGATTTTGTTTACTTTAAGACATTACTTCTTAGTTTGCTTGACTTTACGACATTAAATAAAAACAAATGAAAGTTAAGAGGCCAGTCGTGATGCAGGGGCACAAGCGTGCGACTGTTAACCTGACAAAGTCAAATAAATTTATTCAAAATAAGACGTTACATGCTTCATTTTATGAACGTCAAATAATTTACCACCAGTTCACTAAAGTTAATGCCTCAGACCTGAGAAGAACCGGCGCAAGAAACTCAGCGGGATTTATTTTTTTAAAATCAATTATACAAAATCACATTTCAACGTTTCTGACAATGGTACTTTGAAACAGACTGGAGCGAGCATTTCATTCCCAAGGCGTGTTATCATTTATATAATCATTAATTTGGTAATAACCTTTAACACACAAACGTCTTTTCACAACTTTTTTAAATTGTGATATAGAACATTCTCGGACGTTTTCTGGGATCCTATTGTAAAAGCGTACACATTGTCCCATAAAAGAATTACGGACCCGATGTAATCGAGTTACAGGTGCAATAAGTTTACTCCTATTTCTAGTATTGATATTATGTACATCACCAATTTTGGCAAAATCTTTAATATTCTTCTTAATATACATAACATTTTCAAAAATGTATTGAGAACTGTCAAAATATTTATTTCATTAAATTTTTGCCTTAAGGATTCTTTAGGGCCTAAATTATAGATTGCTCAAATAGCTCGCTTCTGCAAGACAAAAATTGATTTAATACCGGCTGCATTACCCCAAAGTAGAATGCCGTAGGACAGAATACTATGAAAGCAGCTAAAGTAAACAAGTCGAGCCGTTTCCACATCAGTTAATCGTCTGATTTTTTTAACCGCAAAAGCTGCTGAGCTAAGTCTATTCACCAATCCATCGATATCAGGTCCCCACTATAATTTAGAGTCAATGGTGATACCGAGAAACACTGTAGAATCAACAGGATCCACGGCTTCACCATTCAAGAGTACATCAGCTTTTGTGACTAACAATTTTTGTGTTAGGTGTTCTGAAGACTATACATTTAGTTTTTTTACTATTCAATAGTAAGTTAGTAACACTAAACCAATGTACTACTTTCGATAGAGCATTGTTCACATCGTCATATATGTTTTGTCGTAGTTTTATTTTAAAAATCAATGAAGTATCATCAGCAAACAATACTATATCATGGTTCTTTCCCAATAAAAATGGCAAAAAAATGGAATAGACCCTTGTGGGACCCCCATACTGACAAATGATCCAGCAGATATCTTGCCATTCATATCAACCCTCTGAACTCTGTTAGCTAAATAAGAGGTCAGAAGATAGAGTGCACGTCCTCTTATGCCGTAATGGTGTAGCTTCATGACCAATGTAGAGTGCTGAATGCAATCAAAGGCCTTAGACAGGTCACAGAACATACCAAGAGTATCCTGCGATCCGTCCCAAGCCTCATATATACTTTTTATAAGTCCTACACCAGCAGCAGTAGTCGAGCGATCTTTAGTAAATTCATACTGTTTATCATGCAAAAGCTGATGTGAGTCAAAGTGCATCAGCATTTGATTTAAAATAATTTTCTCAAAGATTTTACTAAATAAGGGTAGTATAGATACAGGTCTAAAATTGTTGGGATCAAATGAACTACCCAATTTAAATATAGGTATGACTTTACTAAATTTCATTAAGTCAGGAAATACACAATACTCTATACAATTATTAAACATAGTCGCGAGATAAGCTGTAACAGCGTTAGTATAATGACTAATTAATTTAACAGAAATTCCCCATATATCTGATGTTTTCTTAATATCTCGGGACTTGAATGTCTTAACAATGTCTCTAGAGTTGACCACTTTAAATTTAAAATCTATATCACATTTGTTTACGTTCTCCTTAAGTAAGGAACAAGATATGGGTTCAATTCCCACTCGAAGAAATAAAATACTTTATATTTTCTTTCTCTCGCTCGGGTAACCAGACAAAGCTCAGCGTTAGGTTCTGTTGATATCAACACGAATTATCTCGAAATTCGAGCGGTACATGAGGATTATGAAATAGTTTAACAATACGAATGTTCCATCCTTCTGTATACTCCTTCTGTATACCTGTTATATACGGAATACAGCGAGAAGCTAAAAAATAATATCTATACAAAATATATACATGTAAATTTATATTATAATCACACATTGCACCAATATTAATTATAATCATCTACTTTTAAATTGCACTTTTTACAGACGTATAGAGATGGATTGAAATTTTCATAAATATTCACGAAAATAATTTAAAAACGTCGGAGCAATGGTAGTATGTAGGTGAAAGTAGAATTGGGCAAATACCACTGATTAATTGTGACGTCATAGGCTTTACCTCTTGTTTTATTAATACTACATATATATGAGGCTGTTCTGGTTGGCGATGGTTGTGAGTTCAATACTTAACCGGGTCTTCCAATTTATAACATATTTTTATTTTAGCTTGATTGCATATTGGCTTACGTTGGATTGGAGAGGCCAGAGGTGGTGTGCAGTGGTGACTGTTGGTACAGGTATACGATTTTAATGTATTGATTGTTTTTGGTTCGATTCCTACCTATGGAAAAAGTTATATTTTCATTTCATCGTGCGGCGTTCCGCTAGCCACTCAATACGCAATTCTTCCAGAATTTGGCGAAAAGTGGTAAAAGGACGTGCTTTAATAATAATAGAGTGTCTTAACATTAGGTTCCCTTGTTCACTCTGCCTGACTTGCAATGTGCAAAAAGCTTGATTATATAATGTTTGTCTTATACTTTGTAAATATCTTCTAGATTGTCGAAGCTATTACAGTAAACACCGACTTCAGTTCCTCCACTACTAATCTAGACACCTATATAAAAATGTATAAACAAAAAGTAATAAAATAATATAATAAAAGAAAAATAATATGTAACATAATGGATCAATATATTATATGAAACATTTTTAATAATTCCATGGATATCATTGTCACTGTACTGCCAAAAGCAAGGTGAAAAAAAGACACAAACGATAATAAAAGCGTCGCATCTTCTCTCTTT
>DWLH01002300.1:0-11042 GCA_018249795.1 Heliconius telesiphe telesiphe | reverse complement strand
TATTCGACAAAGCATTGTCACCATATGTCTCAACGAGAATTCTGTGTGCTTCTGCTGCAGATTTTTTCTGAATAAAGCAGTGCAATAAAATTCCCCGCAAAAACACTTTATTTGGCACAAAAGTACAAATTTTCACAAAGGGAAAATAAATATGTAATTGATACTGTAGTAAACACTATTCTACTATAATTTGAGGTTACATATAGTACTACTTTGGTGATTCGTTACCGTACGAAATTCCCCGCACAGAGTGCCGCAACGCCATCTTTCAAAAAACAGCGAACTTATTCAAGGTCCTATTATTAAATTAAATTATATTTTGATAGATAGATTAAATGGTATAAATCATACGATAATAGGATAAGAAAATGGAGTATGGACTACATTAACACAAAGTTTCTTATGCCTACCATCGTATATCAGAGTACACAGAAGAAATTTAGTGTTAACTTACTGTATTATCCATTTTTTCATCCACATACGAGACATTGCGTGTAAAGTAACAACTCAACTCTTTGTCATATTTTTTTAACAACTCAACTCTTTGTCATATTTTTTTAACAACTCAACTCTTTGTCATATTTTTTTATTTCTTTATCAGTTTCACGCATGTCGAACACAGCAAGATAGGCAGAGGGAACCTAATGTTAAGACACTCCGTTCCCCACTTTCCGCCGAGTTATGGAGGCATTGCGTGTTGAGTAGCGAAACTCGTCGCCGCGCTTTGCCTATACACCAGAACGAAGA
The DNA here is from genome assembly GCA_018249795.1 of Heliconius telesiphe telesiphe. Lineage (NCBI taxonomy): Eukaryota > Metazoa > Arthropoda > Insecta > Lepidoptera > Nymphalidae > Heliconius > Heliconius telesiphe. The sequence goes on along the minus strand of DWLH01002300.1, from coordinate 10,295 downwards.
AATAAAAATAGATATGTAAATAAATATTTCATTTCCTCGAGCTAGGAGCAAAACCACAACCAATCAATTTTACAGTCACACTTTGTGCCCCAGCGCCACGACTGGCCTCATATTTCTAGAGCGAGGAAATAAAAATAAATAATTTTCCCAAGTGGGAATCGTTGTCGTTCCCAAGTCGGAATCTGTCGCGTTCACTACCAGCGCAATATCGTCGTATCGTCATGGCGGCCTATATATGTATGTATGTGACGTGATATTAAGATAATTACTTTGTAAATTGAACTTACAATTAATTATGTACATTTGAACCTTCAAATTTGCTAGGTGATTTGAAATATGTTAAGTACTCTGATAACAGAACTATATGAATAAATTTACTTTATTTAAAGTACAAATAAAGAGAAAAAAAAAATTTTTCTCTCTTGTATTTACCATTTTATTTAAATTAATAAACTTAAACAAATTAACCTTCAAATTTACCAGGTAAATTATTTCGGAATATGATAAGTAGTTTGGTAACAGAAGGATATAAATAAATTAACTTTATTTTCGATCAATATAATAAGCTATCAATAGAGTATAGACCAATAATACTGATTTACCTCTATTTCTTGATCTAATCGTAACAGATCCCAGTCTAATCAACGAGCGTATCACGATTATTGGAAAGGGCTTAAACGGTTTATTAGCCAAGTCGAGCTAAACTGCTTATAAATTAGGCTGAGTCAGCGTCCTTTACGCATCCTTGTTCTACTATCTCTACATTTATTACTTCGACCCGGCACCCAACACATTTAAGGTAAATTGCCCTTGTACAATATTTCCTTTAGAACAATATAATGTGAAAGCCTTCCCATAAGTGGATAATTTCGGACTGAATTGTTCGGGGAACTCCTTTATAGACATTTTGGGAATATGTAACGGCTTAAATTAATATGGTAAGTTCCCAATTGCTTTTGATTACGATCTAGTTGAATATAATAATTGAAGATAATAATTGGATAATTTCCAATACCTATTAGCTTTTTTAGCGTAATTATGTTAGTAAATTTTTACAAAATATCTTTTAATTTGATTTTAATTACACTATACTTTTATTGAAATGTAAAATCCGTGTCGAATTACAGTAGAATATTTTTGACAAGGCTTGATCGAAGTGTATTTTTTTAATTATTATAAAAATACTAAATGAAATAAAAATCAAACAATATCTTTTTAAAAGATAAATATATATAAGAAGAAAATCATTGAAAAAATACAGCTTTCATTAATATTTTTATTGTATTGTTCATCGGAAGTTTATCACTTTACAATCTTAAAACATGATCAGAACTTAAGGGATTTGCGTTTCTTGTTAGTGACGGCAGTGTAGACGGAAGTGGTGTAGAAATATCAGCATTCACTACAAAATCTTCGGCGCCAAAAATTTCGCTTGACTTTAGTTTATTTCCAAATGAATAAAATTAGTTAAAATAAAATACGACATTGTTTATATTAATGGTTTAAGTTTCGATTATTACTTAAAGATAACGTTTATTACTTAATATAATTTATTCTTCTGGCTAGACAAAGTCGTTTGCCATTGGTTTACAACACTACTAGTAAACCATCTTTAATCAGATAAGAACGATGTGCCATTTTATTCTTTGTATCAATTTTAAAATCTTCAATCGCTACAGTTAAAACGCAATTATTACGTTCATATGTAGATAGTATGCATCTCTGTGATAGAAACTTTAAACGTGATTTTGACCGACTTTAAAATGTCGGTATAATTTGAAACTTATCTTAACTTATCAAGGACCGATGACAATAATATGAAAAAGTCTTGAAATCTTACTAATATTTACGTTTAGAATTAGCAATTTGTTTTTCTTTAGGCTCATGCTTCCTTTCTCGGTTGAAAGCTTTTCAGTTTCCCTCTCCCATGAAAATTTCATTTTATTCAATTTCGGTATCTTATCCGAGGAAAGCAGCATAGGCGTAATTTTTTTTCTTTTTTGTAATTTTTTTTACAAAAGCGTGTTTTTGATTGTTTTTAAATGAATATTCATAAATTTTGATTTAATTCCCACTCGGGGGATTTCATTATTTCATTCTCGCTTTGGTTAGAAGACAAAGCCCAATGTTGAGTTTCACCACTCAACACGCAATGTTTCAAAAATTATGCGGAAAGGGTAGGAACAGTACACTTAGTAACTGCATTTTTTGTTGATTTCGCCATAACGATTACTTGAAGTATCCTGGCATCAGTAGTTGAAATGATAAATTTAGTTGTTAGCACGTGTTATAAAAATAGTCTAGTGCCTTCTTAAACCATTCACATTGCTTTTAAGGTAGGTACCCAAAAGTATAAGCTCCCTGTAGAGTGAAAATGAGCCAATCGAACGGTGTACAACGAGGTAGAAAGACATCCAAATTCTTCATAACGCGGTCCGTTGAGTCGCAGCTCGGTTCCCACAGGATCCGAAAGGAGTTCCGAAAGGAGTCATTGAAGTACAAGCGTGTGACTGTAAATGCAACAGGTTGACGGTTCGATTCTTACTCTCTCACAAATTAAATATATAATAGTGACATTTCTTTTCTCTGGTATCTAGATAATGAGCGGTGTTGAGTTCCGCCACGGAGTGGAGCGGAGAGTACTAGGTTACTACCAGTACTAGGTTCCCTCTGCCTACAATGCAACATTGGAATAGCTTCACTGATATATACTGCGATAAAATATATACATAAGCAATAAAATTAAAAACAATTACCTGTAAGCCTAACGCAGCAGCTTCTTCAAGAAGGTCAATTGCTTCAGTTCCAAAATCACATCCGAATTTGTCCCCTAACTTGTAAACACTGTCGCTTACCACTTTAGTTTGAATCAGTAAGCTAATATAGAAAAAGAATGTTTTATTTAAAGTCAGACAATTATATAGTAAATTGTAATGTATAGTATTATCTGCAATATTAGATAAAACTAAAGAACAAGAAATATCTGTACGTACATTGCAAAAATAATTTTGATCTATATCAAATGACCAATAACATTATTACAAATTTATACAACTATTTTATCAAATATACACAAATACATTGTAAGGGTATTTGTGTATAGTTTGTTTCTCTTACTTGACGTTTGGCCAATATTGCTTCATTTTCTTCAGTTCATGAGATGAGTCGAAGGTGGCATGACGAACACCAGACTCTCGTGCAAATGTCATCCATTCTGGAGTTTTTGTTGGTACAGCAAATATAATTCTACTGTAAATATTTACTTGATTATTGTACATAACATATCTATTATATAATATTTTAAAAGGACAAAAAATCTTCCAATTTTTAGTACTAAATTGAAATATTTTAATTTTTTTTTTCTTACAGCGGAGACACGTTCAATCTTAATATTTTGCTAATCTCTCCTGGTGACGCGCAGTCGAACCCAAGTCCTAGTGTTGCTGCCATTTTTATCATTTTATCACTATCGTTCGACTTCATCGCTGATATCTTCTTCTTCTATGTATATAAATGAACATGTACCTGACTGACTGAGGTAAGACGCATGCACAGCCGTAACCGCTATGCGTAAAAACGTGAAATTTGGACAGATGTTCATAATTCATAATCTGGACATCCACTAAGAATATAATTTAAAAAATTTTAACCCTAAAGGGACGAAATAGGGGTTTAAAATGTGTATGGGAAAAAAATTAAATCGGCACCGATTTTTATAAAATTTAAAATCAGACTGTTAAAAATATTTTATTGAACACGTGTTTCGTGGTTTTTTAGAATTCACCCCTTAGGGTGCAAATACGCGGGCGAAGCCACGCGCGCCCCCTCGTCTATCTATATATATAAAAGGATATGTACCTGACTGACTGAGGTAAGACGCACGCTGAGCCGTAGAAACGTGAAATTTGGGCAGATGTTTATTTTCATAATCTGGACATCTACTAAGAAGGGATTTTGAAATTTTTAACCCTAAAGGGATGAAATAGGGGTTGAAAGTAAGTATGGATTTTTTTTTAAATTGGCACCGATTTTTATAAAATTTTAAATTCTGACTCTAAAAAATATTTCATTAAACACGTGTTTCATGGTTTTTTAGAATTCACCCCCCCCACCATGGTTTTTTAGGGTTCAAATAAGGGGTTGAAAGTTTATATGGAAAAATCTTTGAATCGCAACCGATTTTTATAAAAAAATAAATTCAGACTGTTAAAAATATTTTATTGAACACGTGTTACATCTTCAGGAGTTTGTTTGTCCAAAACGACGACTCGGTTACTGATTTTTATTTCGTTGGTCATTTCTAGGCTATTTTTTAGGTTAATGCTGTTTTTTTAGGTTCATCAAAGTGTTAGGACAATCAGATCCGATTAAAACACTTCTGTTTACCACTTTTCGCCGAATTCTGAAGTTATTGAGTGGTGAAGCTTAACTCCGTGCTTTGCCTCGACACTAGAGCGAAGATATTATACAATATTTATTTAAGTTTAGAAAACTTAGTAAATATATATAGATATAAATATAGATAGATAGATTATATCCCACTGTCACCGGAAATCATGACGAAATAAGCGACCACTTTCACGGAATCCCTTATTTAATTGAACCACGGAAAGGCAAACGCTTTGGTATTCCTCTTTATTGATTCTACATAACTGACAAATATGAAAGTCTTAATTTTTGACAGCATAAACTAGTAAATAATATATTTACTTTATATCTGATAGTAATATGTGCAGCTCAAGGTAGCAGCCTACCACACTTAATGCAACCATAATGACGACGACTCGCAATATATACGTGGTAGTGACTATTTGCCAAGTTTCAAATCCTATTTACACAAGATAGGTGAATTCTGAAAATAATCGTAAAAAAATGTAAGTTTCTTTTATTAATATGTGCAGTACGTCTTTTGGCCTAAGATCCCATGGAAGCTAGACCATCGTTATTTTATAAACCTCAAGGTTCCTCTGCGCATACAATCAACCCATGTAACGATCAGAGGGTAAGAAAATTGATGATTGTGGTAACTTTACTAGGTTTTACCCTTAAACTTTAAAAGTTATAAGTATGCTTTCGTCATAGTTAAAAGCTATTGATAAAAACTATGAACTTAATACATATTACATAGGGGAGTAATAACTTTCTCTTTCTGCTTTTTTTTAGATTTCATAAAATATTGAAAGCAGGGTGGCAAAGGAAACCTGCGAACCTAGTGATAAGACACTCAGTTCGCAGTCTCCCACTTTCCGTCGAATTTTGAAGGCAGTGCGTGTTATGAGGTGGAACTCAATATCGTTTAATAAAATGATATGTTTATGGTATAATGGTATGCTAAACCTAAAAAAAATCGTATAGAATCAAACGTATGGAAAAGTACAGACCCGGTCAAAATGGACTAGCAGTTTATTTTGCTTTTATGTATTTTTTATGTTTGATCCCATGGATCCTGTCACGAACTACAAGCAACAAGATCCTTGCTAAATCGGAAGGAATCTGAAAAGTTTGATGCAAATAAAACAATGAGATTAAAAAAGAATCTCACTTATATACAGGCTGGAAGCGTCAGCGCTCCTTTTACGGGAACACCTTATAGAGTAAAATATTTTAAGCCCATACTTTGAGAAATTAATCAATACCTCAATAGTTTAGATGTTTATCTATACCTGTATGTGACGCAGTTACGCATAGATACCAATAACGTAAATACATACTACTACAAAAATATTACTTAATGTTAAACAACTTTGAACTTTGCCGCCAATACCTACCACTTCGGTATGAGGCGTATGCGACGGTTTCCCTTTTATAAGTTTATGTGTGCGTGCACCGTTCTTGACAAATGGCGTTTTATTTTACAAGGATAATTTTATTATTTATTTTGTTTGAGAAAATCACTTTTTCAATTTTGGGAATTATTTTTTTTAATTGTATTAGGCTTTTATAGAGTACTTAAAACTGTGTTTCATTTAAAGTGGTGCTGATAAAAACACTTTGTATAAAAATTGTATAGAAAGAAAACATAAAAAGTAATAGAGGTCATCGTGGTACAGTGACACAAGCGAACGCAACGGTTGTGAGTTTAATATCCACTCGGGGGAATGAAATATTTAATATTTTCATATCTTCTCTGTCTGAAACTGAACCTGGAAACAAGCCAACGTGCAGCGTTGATTTTTACCACTTGACACGCAATGCTTCGAAAATTCGGCAGTGCGTGGGGAACGTAGTGCAAAAAAAAAAATCATTTAAAAACCTGTACACACAAAAATGAGAATGAACTTACCTCTTAGTAGTATGTATTTGTTGAAACCAACAAATACGTTTCTCCGCAAGTGTGGCAGACCCCGCGAGTCCACTCGTCGGTGCCCTCGAAAGTATAAAAAAAAAAGGAATAGCCCCCTCCATCCATACAGTCCCAGAGCTGTATCTCCAACCGTTCCACAGATAGCTTTTCGACTAATTAAATCCCACTAGTCGATTCGCTTATCAGTCACCCTCATTAAGCTCCCGCCCGGTCTTATTGCTCACTTCCCCGAAGTGCTAGCGACGTAACTACGTCACAGTGTTGCTATTTCTTTCTTGTATTGCTCATCACCTAACGACGCCACAATGCCTCTATCTCTTTGTCGCTATGTTGACTAATACTTAACGCAATTTCTCTCATTTTAATCAAAGCGTCAGAAACCACGATACAGTACAATATTGTATGCTAGAACCCGCGATATTTAATCGCTTGTTACAATCTTTATGAATGTATTTAGTCTAAATACTTCCATTATATTTTTTATTATACAATGTTTCAAATAATGGTGCGCCGGTGAAACAATATTTTGTTTATTAAAAACTTCCCATTTAATATATATATGTTTATGAAATCTAAATACTTCTATTGTATTTTTTATTATACAATGTTTCAAATAATGGTACGTCGGTGAAACAATATTTTGTTTATTAAAAACTTCCCATTTAATATATATATTTTTATGAAATCTAAATACTTCTATTCTATTTTTTTTTATACAATGTTTCTAATAATGGTGCGTCGGTGAAACAATATTTTGTTTATTAAAAACTTCCCATTTAATATATATATATTTTTATGAAATCTAAATACTTCTATTGTATTTTTTTATTATATTATACAATGTTTCAAATAATGGTGCGCCGGTGAAACAATATTTTTGTATTAAAAACATTTCATTTAATATATATTTTTTAAAAATCTAAATACTTCTATTGTATTTTTTATTATACAATGTTTCAAATAATGGTGCGCCGGCGAAACAATTTTTTTTTTTATTAAAAACTTCTTTGAAAAATCATGTTTGTAATCAAGAATTTATCACTATTTTATGGTGCTACGATGAAACGCAACCATTATAAAATTTAAGTGGAGTTAATTATTATCAAGGAATTCCTGACTTGAACATGTTTGATGGGAAGTATCCTCAACTGATTATAATCGACGACCTAATGAGAGAATGTGATGGGCGCATAGTTGATGTTTTTACTAAAGGAAGTCAAGTTTCTATACTTGAGTGTATTCTACATTACACAAAACTTGTTTCATCAAGAGAAAGTTGATATATTTAACTTGATATATCGTTAAATTCTAGCTACATAATTTACTTTAAAAATCCTAGAGACAAAACCCAAATACGTTTTCTGACTCGTCAAATAGTACCTGAAAATCCTAAATATGTTGAAGAAGCATATAAAGATGCCACTAGTAAACCACATGGATACTTAATGATAGATTTGAAACAAAATACACATTATATTTACCGACAACATATTTCCTGATGAGTATACCATTTGTTACATTCCTAAGAAGGGATATAAATATAATAACTCTAAAGACAACTCCGTTCGTCCCGTCATGACCTATGCTTGTGTCGTGTTCGCACACACCACAAATGGCATCCGGATGCCCATGGTACGTACGCAACGTTGACCTACATAAAGACTTCGAGCTAAAATCGCTCAAGGAATTCTGCAAGCGCCTGGCCAAGCGCTACTACGAGCGTGCAGATTCCCATTCCAACCCACTCATTGTCGAAGCGTGTAAGTACGCTCCTCGACGCCCTCGAAGCGTGCTTCTGGACCCCGACAATCCAATCACTGCTGCCAACGCCCAATACATTGGGAGGATTCAAGTAAGAGGCGGCGAGGCCAGTCATATCTCACGGCACGCCCGCGCCTCGGCGCGGCGGGGCCCAACGGTCGTAACCCCTCATGATCATCGTACGCGGGGTATTCCCCCGCGATCGCCAAGACTTCACGAGCGTCCATCAAAGCTCGTAATTTACTCTTCAGGGGCAAGCTACACTCGCCCCTCCCAGCCCGGTGACGCTGTCAAGACCAGGTCCAGGTCAACAGCATTAAGTCAATTCGAAAAAAAAAAAAAGACAACTCCGTCATTATTAAACAATGAAGCATAGAGTAAAGACACATAAAGAGTTTTTAAGAGCGTTACATTGTTTAAAACCAAAATATAGAAAAAAAATACTCAACGCTTGTAAAGAAGAAATCGATTGTATTTATGAGTGCATATACAATGTTTTGAAAGGGAAAATAAAATTAATAAATTAGATAAGTACAACAATGTTTTAAGAAACTTCGTTCGAAATTGAACCTGAAATAATAGAGAAACTTAAGAAAGATAATGCTAATACTACTGTTATCTATCACATCTATGCCATTGAGTTATATAGGAAATCTAAAACGAGCGACTTTTATAAATGTCATGTCAAAGACACCTGATTTTGGGAAAAAATTTCAAGATCCAACGGAATCTTCAAGCACCGCGAATCGATTAACTCCCCAAACATATCCAAAATCAAACGAAGAAAAAGTAAAACGAAAAATTGCTTGGGAAGGACCGGGAGACCGGGAGACCGGGAGGAAGGGAGATTTTTACAAATTTCCGCTACCCAAAGATAATTACTAAGAATTATCGTTTGAAGAGTCGGGGCTAATTCTATACGTTAATATTCTATCCTTAACCCTTAAGAGGTATAATGAATTACATAACCCACTAAGACTATAATGGGTGTAAGAACATCTTATTTTTAAAAGCAATGAAATAAATATATGTAGTTATCTCTTCTCTATATATAATAAAACAAATAATATTAAAAATATTTTATCTGTACATTTAGTAATTTTGATTAAAATGGATATAGGGACACTTAAAAAGAATAATAGAAAGCAAAAATATTTTTTTTGAATTTCTTGTCTGTCTATTTGTATGGTCAAATTTTTCTCTGAAAGGACTGAACCGATTTACTTAAAAGTTTCTTTATTTTAACTCAACTTAACATTTAAAGTTTGTTTCATCAAAATCGGTTCATTAAAAAAAAGTTATTGGCATTTATATATTTGAATGATCTTAAAATTTTTATACGCTTGTTACAACTTAGCTTGATGAGAACGTATGGCTTAGTGGTCAGAGCGCCTGGTCGGTTTCCAGGAGGCGCGGGTTCGAATCCCGCTACGTTCAAATTTATATACGTTTTCTAAATAAGTAAAATCAAAGTACGTTTTTCTTTTTGTTAAAAATAAATTTAATATAAATATCAAATATCAACATTGGTCGTATTTTTTTAATTCGAAACAATCAAAAGTCCTTATAGAAATTATGATAATGTATTAAAAAAAATCATATTGGAATATTACAGATTAAAGTAACAAAAATCATATTAGAAGTCATTTCTGTTTATTAAATCAATAATCATGTAGCTTAAGCAGGCGAAGCCGCGGGCGGGCCGCTAGTTTGTGTATATTTTTGTAAGAAACTCGGATAAAATAAAATTTGAAAATATGATTTAAACATCTGTACGGACCATAATGTTTTCTTTTTTTATAACAAAATTAAATCCAAATACAAACCAAAGTTTTTATTTCTGTTAAGTACAATATGTTGCCCTTAACCGGGCTAACTTTAATAGATTATACAGGGTGGAAGTGTTAGCACCACTTTAAATTAAACCATAATTTTAACTACTCCATAAAAGCCTAATACAATTAAAAAAATATTTTTTTCCCAAAAATGAAAAAGTTATTTTTTCAAACAAAATAAATAATAAAATTGTCGTTTTAAAAAAAAAACGCCATTTGTAAGGACGACGCAAGCACACATAAACCTAGCAAAGGAACACCACATTCCGAAATCGAGTCGTAGGTATTGGCGATAAAGTTCAAAGTTGTTTAACCTTTAGTTGTATTTTTGTAGTAGTAAGTGTTTATGTTATTGGGATCTATGCGTAATCGCGTCACACGAAATACAGGTATGG
>DWLH01002299.1:0-11044 GCA_018249795.1 Heliconius telesiphe telesiphe | reverse complement strand
GTTTCGCCGTCTCATCAATGCAGCTAAGGCTCCATTAACCTTGTTACCGGCAGCAATACGTCTTTCCACATCCATCTCGTATCTTCCATCTCTACTGAACATACTTCCCAAGTATACCACTTCATTCGCTTGTTCATATTTTAATATCTTACCATTTACACTGATCTTGCATTCCGTCCTTTCTTCATCTCTTTCAAAAATCAGAACCTTTGTCTATAATAGTTTATATAGTGTTATTTTACGAAAATTATTTTTGCAGATCATCACTATGCCTCCAGCGCGTGTTCCCGGTATTATAAAAGCATCAACAAAATGCATTGAAGAATTGAACCTAGAGAAAGATATTTGCAGAAATTTTACTGTGCGGTTTCGTAGGAACTTCCTTCCACGCGTCACGCAACTGTGGTATCGCCTACCTGCGGCATGTGTGGTATGGCCTAACTTTGTCACACGAACTTAGTAAAATCGAGATACTAACGTTAAACGTTAGTATCTTTATTTCACTAAAACCTATTTCGCTATTTACCATTTTGACTTATATATGTAATATACAATATACACTACCGTCCAAATATTTGAACACAACAAATTAAAACAAAACAAAAATAACTATCTTATTATATATAAAATAGCTATCTAACTAAATCAAAACAAAAATAAAAATAAAGTCATTAATGTGCTCCGCCGCTCGAGAATTCGACGCAAAGCGGGGAACAGAAGTGCCTTAAAGGGAAATGGCGTGTTAACTTAACACTAGGCTCCCAGGTTCCTTTTGCTGACCTTGCTTCGAAATATTTTAATCTATAGCTACTTCCGTAAAAGGAGCGCAGACACTTCCACTGTGTATATTTAAATTTATATTTTAATTTTATGTTTTGGTGTAGAGGCGAAGCGCAACGTTGAATTGCATCAATCAATAAGCAATGCCTCTAGAGTTTGGCCGAAAGTAGCTTAATGAGAACAGATTGTCTTAGCGCTGATCCCCAGGTTCCTTTTGCCTGTTGTGTGCGGGATATAGCTTGAAGCTAAACTTAAAAAAAACTTACATATTAGTAATAAATAAAACAAAAGCACAAAAGACAAGAAAAAAATATATTTTAAAACCACATATAAACTATATTCATATACAAATGTTACGAAATTTATTATTATAACCCAATTGTATTATTTTTAAGCCAGTCGTTTCGCACAATCGTATCACTGTAAGCGCAATAGGTTCTGGTTTCGATTCCCATTCAAGGACATGCAATATTTAATATTTACATTGCTTCGCTCTGGTGTCGAGGTAAAGCGCAGCGTTGAGTTATGCCACTCAACATGCAGCGCCTCCGGAATTCGGCGGAAAGTGAGGAGCGGAGTGTCTTAACACTAGGTTTCCTCTACCTACTCTACTGTGTGCGGGATACAGCGTGAAGCTAAAACAAAAATAATTATAATCATAATCATTAAAATAAATAGGTGAAGCCGCATCAAACTACCACTATTTATATTCTATAAGAAAAGGGGCTCACATAAACCTCTATAACCCTTTGATAGATGACAGTAATGTACCATTAAGAGTCACCGTTACCTGGCGGATGTGTTACCCGTAATGGAAGATAAACGCCTTTTAGCCACTATTTATTCTCCGTACGTACTAAATATATAGGACAGTATTATTACTTAATATCCAAATTTATATCATTTTGTAGCGAAAGGTATTTTGTTGAGGCAAATATCTATTGGGGCTGTCGTGGCGCAGGTGGAAAAGCATAGGACGTGACGGTTTTGGTTTCGATTCTCAGTCAGGGAAATTAAATTTATTAGGTATTTTAATTTTTTTGCTCTGGTAGCGTTCAGTTCCACTTAAAACGCAATGCCTACAGAATTCGGTGAAAAATGGGAAACGAAAGTGCCTTGATGAGGATTGGTTATATTCATTTGACTTTTGAAGCGAAGTATGAAGGCTAAATAAGAGGAAACTAATATAACATTGTTCTTCAACCAACAATTTATGTGTAGGATCAGTAGTTTATTGTTTTCTAACACATCTGTATCGCAAGCTCAAACTTTTCTCAACAATATGTGCTTGCAAACTTTTTAAGAGGTTTGATTTATTATTTCACAATGTCAGTAACGGCTTCAACAAAACATTTTTTAAATTAATGTACTGATCGTCTGAGATTGTTGCAGTTTTTTTTATTCCACCGGCCCCTACCGGTAAATTTCTTCCTAGAAATTTACGCGAACACTCCTCCTCTTTCCGCTGAATAACACTGCTGAATCTCGTACACAGCAGGGTAGGCACAGAGAATCTGGAAATCTAGTCTTATGATATTCCGTCCCCATTAAGACATTTCCGTTCCGCACTTTCCGCGGGACTATGGAGGAATTCGTTACCAGAAAGAGGAAATGAGAGGCAAGTCCACCTTGTACCCCTACGCCACGATAGGCCTCGTCTAATACATAGAGCAATCAAAGTAATTCAGTCCTTTAAGTATGAATCGAACCCACAACCACAACGTTAATTGTCAAACACTGTTCCCCTACGACTTAATAAAACAAAAAAAGGATATAATTATATATATATATATATCCTTTTTTTGTTTTTTTATATATATTCTTTTTTTTATTATAGGCAAATAATTTCAGTATGTAACAAGATTTATATGGTCGTTAGAGTTGGTCTTCCTTTGATTAATGAGCTCATCAAGGAATACGTACAACATTTCTATTAAGTTGATGTCTATATTGTGTTCATATATTTACTTAACAGTGAGTACATTATGTTAATGGGAACGTATCTGAACATTGGTTCCCAGGTTCCCTCTATCTACCCTGTTACTAGTATACAATGCGAAGCTGAATAATAAGTATAGATTATTATAATGGTATAACTTGTTATAGTTTAAAGTACACTGTTCTGTACAAGTACGCTAAATTTATAATTTCGTTCTTTTAACTAAACTTTTCTTAACTCTTTCACCTCATCCACAGTCATCAATCTCTTCATACCCTTCGAGGTGTCCTCAGTTTTTTTATGGAACTAAACTTAAAATTGACCAGGCGTTACATACATTTTAAATCTAATTAGGCTAGTTAATTGTAAAAAATCTTTTCGAGAACTATTTTATGTATCGATCCAACCTGTTGGATGTCAGAACTTGTTTTAAAGAAATATTTCTTCACCGACCGAGAACTTCATATTTAGCGTGTGCTAATGGTTGGTTAGTAAATATGTTTTATTAGGCTTATTACGTTTGTATAATGGAGCTAGCTGGTCTTAGGCTTATATAGTTTTTAAATGATTTTTAGTTTTTTAATTTAGTTAAATATTTTGCTTTGTTTAAATAATATTTTTTATTTTAGTCCCGAATCCGAATACTTGATGAATGAAATTGTACTTTGTTTGGAAATATACAAAAATATAAACGTAGCGTGACTCGAATTTACCAATAGTTCACTAAAGTAAATGTCTTAGACCTGAGAAGAACCGGCGCAAGGACTTCAGCGGGATATATATACAAATACATATTCATTTGTTTGTGACAATGATACTTTTGAAACGGACTGAAGCAAACATTTCATTCCCACGGCTTGTTATCATTTATAAAATCTTCTTTTTTTATGGTAAAGGCAAACGAGCGTTCGGTCGGTTCGGTCACCTGATGGTAAGTGATCAACGCCACCCACGACTCAGTGCATCACCAGAGCAGCTACAGGTGCATTACCGGCTTTTAAGGTGGAGATAGACGCACTTTTTGAAGGTACCCATCATCCATCCATCCAATACTTATAAATAAAATTACTACAGGGAAACGAACAATCTCAAAACAAGTTCTTAAAACTACAACAAATCTACGAGTATATAGTAATACAAAAAAATAACACAACTCTATTTAAAACGACATCACCACAGCTAAGTATTTGGCTACAATAGGCCGTTACTCGAAAAGGAAGCGCTGGCAACCTTTTACTTACATATCCGTTTGACATCGTTTCATTTGTTAAGATTTATTTTGTTCTTTTTTCTTGTTTACAGATATATTCTTATGAGGTCATTGTAGCATAGAGATACAAGCGTGCGACTATAATTGCGACAGGTTGTAGCTATAATTCCCACTCAGGGGAATGAAATATTGAATATTTTCATTGTTTCCCTCTGCCTACCCTGCTACCTGCGGGATACATTGTTAAGCTAAGAAAAAAGATAATATGTTGTTTGTATATTTGTTGCTATATTTAGATTGGAGTAAGGTCCTCGCGACGCAGCGGCACTGCGTCCAACTTAAAACGCGAGACGGTTGAGATGTTGATTCTCTTTCTACTATAATCGAGAAAGACGTGAATGTAATATAGTTCTGTTTATCACTCGCATATGGCATATCTGTAAAGATGTAGACCACGACATCTATTTTCTTATGTCAAAATATCGCGTTTTTGTATTGAAGCCCCCTTAAATATTTATTTTCCGTTTTAATTTCCGTTTTACTCTTTGGGTACGAAACCCTAAAAATGAATCATCCCCCAAGCAAAAATACAACTCCCAACGCATTTACAGCCAGATGCTGATATTTCATTATACTTATTATAATATAATATTTCATACAATTAAAACCACAATCTCATCCATTACTTTCCTCTCTTAAGAGACTAAAAACTTTCACAAACGCCGCGAGACCTCGTTTCATTTTGTTCGTGTATTCCGATGCGGATTCAATTTTATTTCTGTATCACCTTTATTACTTTTTCATGTTAATTTGTTAAACTTACGGCCAAATATTTTGTTTGAAACATATTATTTTTGCGCCTAACTTTTTTTTAGTACATTATCTTTATTTTACTACACGAAGCGTGGCTGAATAGCGCAATGACTGGCTTTAAACGCGACGGTTATGAGTTCAATTTCGCTCAAGGAATAAACTATTTTTATTTCCCGGTTCTGATGGAAAGAGAAATCGCGGAGTTTAGCTTCGCCATTCAACACACAATGTCTTGAAATTGCGTCCGTGGAGAACGGATATTATCAGGAAAAATTTTAGAGATCTTTTTTACATTTTTAAAATGCTAGTCTACACTTACGAAAAAAAATATTTTTTAGAAAACATAATATACAAAAATAGAACGTAGCGGGATTTGAACCGGGAGTTTGAAAATATGTAACGCAGAATCTCAACACTAGTATCCTGAAATGCATACGAATATTTAAACAAATCGAACCTGTACTATCCTCAGGAGTAATAAGAACTATTTCATTTAAAACGGCCACAGTCACAGTGACGTATACCGTTCATTAACATTCTTGGCTTGATGAATCACCTCATCAGCCTTTACCTCAATTCGGGCTTTTATTACCCGGTTACTTAATGTTTTGTATTTTCAACTAATTTAAGATATAGGCTGTTATGGCACAGTGGAGATGTGACTGGTAGTAGACGCGGTGGTTATGGATTCAGTACTCACTAGAAATATTTATATTTTATTATTAAGACTGTTTTTCTTACATTGGCAAATTGGAAGAAAATATGTAAAGAATAAAAAATGAGAATATAAAAGATCGAGATAGAGATATATAGAGTTAAAACAATCGATTCGTCACACACCAATTTTAGAAATATTGAGCGACGGAACTCAACAAGCTTATATTTTCATACAAAATAGTGCATACGCCTACAAACTTAAGTTTGTGAATTGTACTTCCCGTTGACCCACAATCCTGAAATTTGGATGCAACCCGGGGTGGGCAAATCCTACTCGCACTTAATCGGTTTTTTTTTATTTATCATCATACAAATTATAATTTTAAATATTATAACCATACACTAAAACTAAAGTTGTAGCCAATTCAGTAAAACAGTTAATTTATAGTAGTTTTGTTGAACAAAAGTTTAAATTGGTATAATTTTGTATTTACTAACCGAAATAAAATAAATACTAAATGTAATGTAAAGTGATAACATGCATTTAAATTGGTTAAGTCGTTTCGTAGATTAGCCACAAAAGCTATGTGGTTTACGATAAACGACGTACCTACACTTATATATTGAAAAGTTTATTAAAAATTTTGAACTTTTCTTCTCTTCTCTGTTCATTTATTATAGCGTTCCAAACGTGCCAATTGAGCACTTATAATTTTTCCTCACTTACTGAAATGTGTTTTTTAGGGAAAGGACAAGGCAAACTTTGCGCTTTAAGTGGCGTAACTCAACGCTGCGCCTCGACACCGAGCGAGGAAATAAAAATATAAAATATTTCATTTCTTCGAGTGGGAATCTAACCTACAACCTGCCTCACAGTCCACACTTGTGGGGCACAAGAGTGTGACTGTGAGTGTGCTCCACGACTGGCCTTAAACAGCCTTCGCTAATAAAATAGAAATAACATATTTTCAGTATACATTCAGCTAATGAAATGAAAGGCGCAAGTGAAGTTGTCGCAGTCAGCAATAGTTCACCCTCAAAGATCCATTCCGGCGTAAGATATTGTACGATGAAGTGTTAAATTGACATTTTTATACGCGATTGTACCCGGTTTATATAGTTGGTGCTGTGATAAGCGTTTTATGTAACAGGCTCTATTCGAATGGAGATATTTATATACTGTGTTTGCAATTGCAGTACAATAAACAAATAAAACAATAATTTAAATAACTTTTTAAAAATAAAATAAACGTCATTGTTTTTTTAAATCAATTACTTTTTATTATTTATATCTCTCGCTCCTACTTCTACAGCACATATTAAGTGTATACCTATTTGTTTAAATGACTTTTTTTAGTTTGACGCTATATTCCACATAAAGACAGAGTGGACAGAGGGAACCTGAGAACCTAGTTTTAAGGACACTTCGACCCCATTATCCCGACTTTCCACCGAATTTTGAGTGTGTTGAGTGGCAAAACTCAACACCGCATTTTGCCTAGTCACCAGAGCGAAAAAATAAAATAATATTAAATATCTCTCACCCCCAAGGAGGAATCGAACTCACAACCGTCGCGTTTACAGCCACACGCTTGCGGCACGCCAAGACGGCCTCTCAACTTAATTTTAAATGCATTTCTTCCCTAAATCTCGTACACAGTGTCGCAATACTCTCAAAGCGAGTTCCAGCGGCACAATATGTATTATATTTGTATGCAACGAGATGCATTTTATAAGCTTCCTAGGGACCTCATTTCAAGAACATAAAGCTAAAGATAAATAGCTATTTTAAATCATCTCATCGCTAATATTGTAGAGTTTTATATGAAATTATAACTCTTATTTTTTTTTAAGGTATCAAGTTCAAATATTACTATACGCCGTTGAAGATATTATATTGTTATATTTCATATAGATGCTTTGCGGCCTTAAAAATAAAATAATAGTATATTTATGTATGTTTTGAAAATCTTGTATTTATATTGATTTTTTTATAAATATTTCTGTCACGTACTTTTAAAGAATCCATACGAATTTCCATGATCATATTTTTCCTTTCCAAAGATTGCAAATTCATATCAATCATAAACCAAGCAAAAATGATAAAATGATAAATTAAGCTTTTTATTTATAACTTTTTTTTACGTTTTTTACCGTCTAAAATGACAAATGTTTTTTCAAGCAATAAGTAACATTATGCATAAACAAGAACAAAAATCTTCTTAACTCTCATTCTAAATCAAAACAAATTTTAAAAACAGAGGAAAGAAAAACAAATTTTCAAGTTAATTGAGAAAACCCCAGTTCGTCTCGTGAGATGATCAAAACCGCTGAATATAAGAGCACGCCCGCTTCAGAGTTCGTGCCCCGTGCTAGGGACGTGACGCCCGCTTTCACTAAAACTAATTTAGACTGCACAAAAGCAGCAATTCGAAGGAAAATATTGTTCGTTTTATTGCATCACTAGCATTCTGTATGCGATTTTGTATATTATATATCTATGATACATAAAATATAATAAATTATTTTGACTTTAGTGAAGCTGTGGAGATACGATATCTTCGTAGAATACACGATGTTAGATTAGCTTAACGAATCCATAATGAAGAAATACAGAGAATGGCATAAGAAATGTACATATTTAGGAAATGTATAAAAATTTGAACGTAGCGCAACTCGAACCCGCACCTCCTGGAAACCGACCAGACTCTCTGACCACTAAGCCATACGTTCTCGTCAAGCTACGTTGAAATTTTATACGCTTGTTACAACTTATTTATGTTGTTAGCATCTCTGTAGGGTCGCCTCGTCCACTGTCATCATCCTCTTCATACGAGTACATGGTCTCCTTCGCGTCCTCAAGCTTTTTACTTGACCTGCCTCCAGTATCTTTGATACTGTGTTTTCGAAGGTCAACCGAGGTTTCCCTCTAGCTCTCTTACCACTCACTTTTCCTGGAAATAAAAGAATAATGTAAATGTATATGATACAGAGGACACGGCCATTTAGGCATCAAATGTATCAACTTTAAGTATTCACTGTGGATATTAACCGATTGATTACCCTTAGGCTTTCAGTTGCCCTTATCAGAACTATATGCGTAAGTAAATTTGACTTTGACATATTCTATTGCTTCAAAGTGTGTAAAAATTATCGTTTTAATTGGCAACATCAAGGGGAACGACTAAATAAATTAGTGTTTGAACTACTTACAGTTATATATATAGAAAATGTATTTGTTTGAAGTTGTGTTGTTCATGCTGTACTCCGCATGTAACGGGGGTAGGCAGATGTAACCTAGTGTTTTAACACTTTGTTTCCAACCAATTTCCACGTAATCATTTTTTCGGGATATTCCGTGTTGAATTGCAGAACTCGAAGCTGACAGTCTTTTTTAGTTTTTTTTTAATTTGTTACCGCAGTGTACTAATATGAGGCCAAGTGTGACTGTAAAATCGACTGGTTGTGGTTTCGATCCCCACTCGAGGAGATGAAATATTTATTTACATTTATATTTTCATTTCTTCGCTCTGTTATCGAGGAAAACGCGGCATTGAGTTCTACCACTCAACACGCAATGCCCCCAGAACTACGCGGAAAGTGGGGAACGGAGTGTCTTAACACTAGGTTCCCTCTGCCTACACTGCTGTGGGCGGGATACAGTGTGAAGCTGATTTGTGTACCAATATCTTTTTGACAATTTCGGCTGACACTAGCATTTGCCCAAAAAAAAGTAAGAACCCAAACCTTATAAAAAATAGTATTTGTGCCACGGCTTCATTTTAAATATTGTTAGTATAGTAGTTCGATTAAAATTCTTTATTTTTTTCCTCTATCGTGAACGAAATATGGCTGTATAAATATAAACGTTCCTGTTGAAATAAACATAGTGAGCGTTCGCTTACTCCTGTAATCCTATAGTAGGGCAATCTGACACGGCGGACAAACTCCAATACTGTATTGATAGTAGGGCCAAATAACCCTTACTTTCTAGGGTACGTTGTAAAATGAACTTGTTTAAATCTTGGTGTTTTTTAAGTTTCAGATTATTTTAATTAATTGTCTATTTTTAATTATTAATTAGTAGTAATAACAACTATTAATTAATTGTTAATTATTATTTAACAACTAATTAATAATCTGAATCTTAAAAAACTCAAGGTTTATACTAGTAATTATACTCGTATACTATAAGTTGATTAGAAGATTCAGAGACAAACTGAAACAAACCATACAAGCTGAAGCAAATATTGGAAATTTAAAGAGTTTTAACAATTTTAAATTTTTATTCCACACTTAGGAAAAAAGAAACACTTTTGAAAAAACTTATAAAAATGTTAACTTAGCGGGATTTGAACCCGCGCCTCTTGAAAACTATCCAAGCGCTCTGACCACTAAGCCATATTGTCACGAACTCAAAAGTACTTTAAAGATTTTTTCGCTCTGGTGTGGCTCTCTAGGCTCCCTCTGCCTACCCTGTTGCATGCGGGATACAGCGTGAAGCTAGAAAAAAAAGTAGTTCAGTTGAGAAAATAAATAATTTTGAAGCACAATCGAGCGAAGACATAAGATAGACAAAGGTCGCTAGTATCCCATATTCCTATAGATTTGCTTATAATTACGTAGCTTAAAATAAAAACAAATCAGCTTCACGCTGTATCCCGAACACAGCAGGGTAGGCAGAGGGAACCTAGTGTTAATACACTCCATTCCCCACTTTCTGGCGAATTCTAGAGGCATTGCATGTTGAGTGGCAGAACTCGCCGCGCTCTGCCTCGACACCAGACCGAAGAAATGAAAATATAAATTTAAGTAAATAATTCATCTCCTCGAGTGGGGATCGAACCCACAACCAGTCCGTTTTACAGTCACATTTTGTGCCGCTGCGCTACAACTGGCCTTACGTAGCTAATAGCTAAAATTGATATAAATGTAGACATTTCTCTTAAATATAAGATTTATTCACAAACAGACGTTCCTTAGTTAAGATGGACTTTATATCAAATATTCAAATGGTCATCCCATAACCAACATGTCAAACATATGTATAATGTAATTAAGACGTATATAACTTTAATAATTGTGCCCCTTCGAAAGTGTCAGCTAACAGCAATTACTGCGGTCCTCTTCGGGGATTCGCCTGTTACGCTCATTTATTATGAGTTGTTTGAAATTTAGATAATTTAGATAATTTAAAAATAGGATCCGTGCTAATCCCAGAAATGTTTACTTACAAAAACTTAGTACTGAAAGATACAAAAAAAACCTTTACACGAACATATCTGTTCAAGGCTAAAGTCCAGCCAGCTAATTCAAATCGGTAATTTTTGAGGTAAGTATTGTCAACAAACTTAACTCTTCAGGCCTATAGTATACTAGTGGGCGCGCGCAGCTTCGCTCGCTTATTTGCACCCTTAGAAGTGAATTCTAAAAACAGCACGAAACACGTGTTTAATGAAATATTTTTAAGAGTGTGAATTTCAAATTTTATAAAAATCGGCGCCGATTTAAAAAAAAGACCATACAAACTTTCAACCCCTATTTCATCCCTTTAGGGTTAAAATTTTACAAAATCCCTTCTTAGTGGATGTCCAGATTACGATAATAAATAAAATTTCTACGCACAGCGGTTACGGCTGTTCGTG
>DWLH01002298.1:0-11044 GCA_018249795.1 Heliconius telesiphe telesiphe | reverse complement strand
CCTACTTATTACTGAAAAAAAGTACGTATTAGAAATTATTTTTTCTGGTTAGGTAAGATAATGTTTTCCTTCTTTCTACGCTACTATATGCAACATTCAGAAAAAAATAGAATACTGGTAAACCGTAAATTGGACTCGCCTACCGGGAGTTCCGTAATTGGTGAAATTGGGCTGTATTGTACGTACACCGTACAGTACAACTTATAAAAGTTGGTTATCTTAAGTTTGCGGCGTAAACACTTATTTTGTATGTGATATATGAGCTTTTAGTGATTTTTATCTATGAAATGATAACAAATTTTCATTTTTTTCCCGGATTTTTTTCTTTATTTGTATTATACGAGTAAGTTTCACTTCTTGGCAAATTTCATAACTATACTTCCACGGGAACCCTAAAAAATTATATGAAATGATTAGCCGGAGGGATAGTAATATTTTTTTACATTTCAGTGCTTCGTCACAGCGGCAGTAGGTCTAAATATCATCAGTTTTGGATGCAGCGTGGGCTTCCCCGCCATTCTGCTGCCACAACTAAAACAGAAAAACTCAGAAATACCATTGACAAAAGAAAATGAATCATGGATAGGTAAAATTATTTAAAAAATTGGGTTATGACTTGAATTAATACTGCATAATGTTATTAATAATTGACTTAATAATCTACAGATAATAATTATATCAAGTACCTATATGGCATGGCATTTATGCATTGTTTTGCTGAATTACGATTGAAATTCGTTGCGTAATCAAAACCTTATAGTACCTCCCGTGGACCTCAAGTTATGAAATTTGGCACGAAATGAGAATCTACAATTCAAGTAAAGGAAGAAATCAGAAAAGTGAAAATTGGGTGAAAAACATGTATTTCAAAGAAAAAGATATATTAAAAATCCATATTTGTAGTTTATTTCAAAAACTTAAGTTAGTCAACTTTTGTAAGTTGTAATTCCCGTTGACCTACAATCCTCAAAAATTTGTACGGAACACGCGGTGGGCGAATCCGATTCGTACATACTAGTCTTTTTCGCTACACAGTACATTCAGTAAAGATAGCAGATATTAAGATTTTCACAAAATAATTTATATTGTGGCTCTCTCTCTCTGATTGTTGTTGATTAGCAAAGAGTCAATATAATTCATCATATGGAAACACTTAATTTATATTAGGATTATGTTAGCAGTCTATACTTTACCTAGAGGTCGTAACTAGGCATCAAGCGGACCCTCAATAGTCTTTTAATTGCTACAATGTGTAATATTCTGTTACACATTTCTCGCCAACTAGGCCCCAAATTTTAATGTGCCGAAGAGCTTCTGTATAAGACTTCACAGAGTTCTAGTAACCATCACAATGTCTTTTACTCTTTTTGCATTAGTTAAAAAAGTGCTGTATTTGATTTTCATATAAGCCACGATCTAGCATTCCGGCAAAAATCCAACTAAACTGATTTATATATACTCGTACATACATACATATTATATTTAAAAAACGTTTTCTTTACAGCGGCAATGCCTGCTCTGAGCATGATTCTCGGAACTTTACTAAATTTATCAATCATGGACCGCTTTGGACGCAAGACAACGCATTATATTCTTACAATATTTGCCCTTGTCAGCTGGAACATCATTATTTTGGCGACTAGTATAGAGGTTTGTAAATTGCTAATCTACGTTTTGGTAAATACATAGAGAGTGGTGTTTAATACTGAATGACATGTCCCAAACGCTTTCTTTGATTAATCATACTATGAATATATCAATATTATAAATGAAAGCCATTCTTCCTATCGGATGTCGATATTATTAAAAGATTAATGAAATTAAATAAATAGCCTTTAGTCTCATGATACGTCTATAATTTACTTAACTGTCTGTTATGTAACTATAATATATTTTATATCTTTTATAGGCTTTGATACTTGGAAGATTATTTTCCGGCATTTCTGCTGGTATGCTGCTAACATTGCGATCAGTCCTCATAGGAGAGTACACGAGCCCTAAAAATCGTGGAGCTTTCCTCACTACTGTATCTCTATCTCAAGCTTTTGGCATATTCTTCGTCCATCTCTTAGGATCTCTGATCAACTGGCAAAAAACTGCCTTAATTGCCATGTTCTTTTCGTTTATAAGTCTGATTATGATAATTTTTACTCCAGAATCGCCAAGTTGGCTGATGTCAAAGGGTAGATATGATGAATGCAAACAAGTCTTCCGTTGGTTGAGAGGCAATGGGGAAGAACAAGAACTTAAAGAAATGATTGAAGCTAGAATTGCTTACGAACAAGCTCTTATCAAGGAACAGAAAAATATGAATATTTTTAAGAAGCTGAGCGCGGTCATACATAAAAGAGAATTTTACAAACCCATATTAATAATGATACATAGCTTGACTATGTCGCAGTTCTCTGGTGGGACGACAATAGCGTCGTTTTCAACAGTGATTCTTGGGCTACTTATGGGACCAAAAGCAAACGTCCACTTTTGGATGGTGTTCTTAGACACACAAAGAATTATCTCTAACATGTGCGCAGTTTACGTGATCAATAAGACGAGGCGACGAGTGATGGTACTAACTACTGGTATCTTTTCTGTTGTTATGCATTTCGCCATAGCGATATATGTTTACTCGAAAATAAATGGATGGGAGTATAACTCTATGTGGCTACCTGCTTTATTAATCAATATGCAGTTTTTTGCTGTAGCTGTAGGCACTGTTCCAATGCCTCAGGTCTTAGGTGGCGAGGTGTTTTCCTTGGAGTATCGAAGTATTGGAGGATTCATCAGCATGACTACAGGAAATGGTGTTATGTTCATTGCTCTTATGACATTTACCCATCTGATAGACAAAGCAGGCCTGCATGGCACATACGTGGTTTACGGATCAATAATATTAATAAACCTAATTATAGTAATGACAATGTTGCCAGAAACAAAAGATAAAACTCTGCAGCAAATAGAAGATGAGTTCAGAGGACGACCTTTAAAATTAGAAGAATTGGAAGAGAAACAATCGTTACAATTTAATCCTGTAGCGAAATATAAACGGCAAATGTCGGAAATAAGCTTTGGTAGCTCGATAGCACTGTGATGTTTTATATATATGATTATAATAAGTATTAACGTATACAAATTTTTGATATATCAAAAACTTGTGGCAAGACTCTTACGTAATTGTTACGATGCAATTAACAATAAGTTTATTATAAATTATGATTTTTGCAGAAACAAATGGTGAGTTGTTAACATTTAATTGTTAATTGCAATCGAAATTTGCCCAACTCTGCTACATAGATACTATTAAGGATTGTGTAATGTACATGGCACATGACCTATTCAATGTCGGAGACCACACTGACAGCAGGTGCAGTGAATAAGACTACACAATAATTAACGAGATAAAAAAGCCACATAGCCTATGGTGGTCTCCCTTAATAAATGAATACAGCACTATGCTACACAAAAACAATGAACTCCTAGTATTTTTAGTGGGCTAGCTCGAATTTTGGACCTGAACCTGATTGAGCGTGAATGGCACAGCCCCAAAAAAATGATCCAGAATTATACACTAGCTATAACCATTCGCCACTAACTTTTATCCAATTTATCACCAACCATCACCACTATAACCATTGTTGAGCTAAAACTGAAGAGGCTGCAAAGTGGCAGAACTTGCCATTAAGCGACAAATAGCGACCAATATATAATGGGTCGACTTTCAAATCGTTTGCAAGATGTAATTGGGGAATGAGGAGGAAATAATAATTATTAGTTCAATAGTTTAAGTCACATTTCTTTTTAAATTAACATTTTGCAAATTTTACGATTTTTTTTTTGTAATCCTACTGTGAACTAGTGCAGCATACTAATGCTGTTCTAGTTTTTCTAAAACCCTGTGATCGTAATTGTTGTAACTTTAAGCCGTCGTCGTACAAGATTGAAAAAGAGAGTATGTAATAAAATAATTTTTAACAAAAAAAAAACGAATTTACTTAATATAAAGTAAAATGTATTTTAATTCAGTTAAACAAAAGTAATTAAAAAAAATAAAATCAGCTTCACGCTGTATCCCGCACACAGCAGGGTAGGCAGAGGGAACCTAGTGTTAAAACACTCCCGTTCCCCACTATAATTACAATAGTAATTACATAACTATTTTATAATAATTGGAGTCGAAGCAATTTTTTTATAACATTAATTTTATTATATTTTGTCCTGTATCCTGATCAGACATGATTTTTGTCATTTCATATTGTTTGGATGTGTCATCAAATGTATGAATGTGACATCATATATGTAGGTGTGAGACCTAAGAAATTAATTTCGACACTGAGTGTGTTCGATTAATTTGTGTAATATGGAGTAATTGTGAAATGCAGAGATTTTAAGTATTTTATAACTGTTTAAATTAAAGATTAAAAATAATGTCTCGGTGTTATAATAAGCGGTATAATCATGCAAAAAAGTGAAACGACAAATTTAAAGATTAAGGCTGTCGTGGCAGGAACCAAAGCTCATAGCCGAAGCGTGACGTTAATTTCTCCAATTAAGAAGCAATGTCTCGAAAACAGTGAGTGGAATCGGAGTGTCTTGACATAAAGTTGCCTTTACTTACTTCGTTATATACGAACGAGATACAGTTTGAAGTTAACAATAAATTTTAACAAAAAAAACCGGCTTCAAACAATGAATTAAAAAGTAAAAAATAAATTTACTTAACATAAAGTAAAAGTAAGGTACTTTTATTTTATTAAAAAAAAAAATACAAAAAGATTTTATAATTTTGAAGTCCGTGTCAATCTTATGTAGTAAGGTGTTACATATGCTTCAATATCAAATTCACGAAGCGTGCTTGTTTTACTTGGTACCGACTTCAAAATTATAAAATCTTTCTTTAATTATTTTTAACACAATCAAAGTACTTTTTACTTTATGTTACTTTTTAATTCATTGTAGCCGTTTTTGTTTTGTTAAATATTTCTTTATTTTGTCGATTTTAAGTGATCGGTATAACCTAAAATGATGCTTCTCAAACGAGTAGGTAGTGGTTGTCCTATGTAGAATATCAACAATCTTAATTGGGCATTATTTTTGTGCAAACTAACATTTTGGCGTATTGACAAGAACATACGTAAAAAACGAACATTTTTTTTTTAAGTTGGTTAAAAAGAAATGCAACTATGAGGAATTAAAAACTTGTTAATTTTCAACCGGATCCCATTATCAGAACCTAACCAAACTTTGACCACTATCCTTGAAATATATCCTTTCCAATAAAAAAATAATCATCGGAATCCGTTGGCGTGATATTGAGTTATTTGTCCATTTGTCGCACATACCTAATGCAAATTTAAGAATTATGTGCTTTTCGCACAGATACCATTGTCAGATATGGACCAATTAAAATGGGACCACACGGAAAGCACTAGCTTTCAAATAATGAAAGAATTATCATAATCGGTTCACTCAGTCAAAAGTTACAAGGTAACAAAAATAAAAAAAATAAACAGTCGGATTGATAACCTTTTTTCCCCACAGAAGTCGGTTAAAAACATATGCATATATCAAACATCGGGTGCACATCCCAATCGCGTTGTCTATAATATTTTTATTATTGTTTTTTTTTAATTTCTCTCTGTCTCGCGCATTTAGCAGAGTAAGCAGAGGGAAAACGCTCCATTTTTCGCCGAATTTTCGAGACATTGCGTATTGAATTTGTCTGGTTACTGAAACGACAATAATTAGACCCGAATAGGATAGAACCTAGAATCGCCGCATTTTCAGTCACACGCTATGCCACTGCGCCAGGACGGCCCCAAATTTAAATGATAAAACTAATCTGATAAAAAGAACATCCTTATAATAAAAATAATAATAACTTGCCGACATATTATAATTTCCTCCAAGACACTGTTTCAGATAATCTAATCTAATTACAACCGTTTACGATGAGTACTACAGATTCTTATCATAATATCAACATAATATTTTGCGATTTTGTCAAAAATAAAGGAACAGGCAAGGAACCTTAAAAATAAATAGACCATCGATATTTAAACAAATACCTAATCACTTGAGACCAGTCGTGGCGTAAGGGAACAGGGCCTGTAAGCGCGACAGGTTGTGGGTTCAATTCCCACTTGGGGGAATGAAATATTTAAAATTTTCAATTCCTCGCCCTAGTAACGTGTCAAAGGACGGCGTTGAACTCCGCAGAATTCGGCGGAAAGTGGGGAACTAAAATAAGTTAATGGGGACGGAGTGTCTTACCACTACGTTCCAAGGTTTTCTCTGCTCGGACAGACATTGACATCGAGAGTCTTAACGGAGTTTCCCGTTGCCTACCATTCGATTTGCGGGATGCTAATACTTTTTTTTACCTCCACGCTGTACCTAGTACGCAAAGTTATTATTTTCGCAAGGTTTTTTTTTGCTTTGCACAGTAGTATAATTATGCAGATTAAGCCTTACATCTAAATTTGAGCATATCTTTATTACATCTATTATCTACTAATTGACTTAAAATTGTTTAAAGTGTTTTTATATGAACAGATATTACACAAGTGCAAAACTTATAAATATCTATAATGTTTAAATGTATAAAAACATTTTTCTTTTTAAAAATGTAATCTAAATAAAAAATTTCATAAAATGCTTTTTCTATAACAAAATTTAAAGGACTCTTGTTAGATTACTTTGTTGTTTCTCTGTCTATCTGGCTGCCCATATTTTAATAAATATCATGTAATAACCAAAAATGTCTTTTTTTTTCATTAAATAATAAAATGTAATATTAAAACTACGTTATTTAGAACTAAAATAGTTATTTTCTAAATTTTGTTGAGAAGAGATAGTGTTAAGTAACAAGCTACTGATAATTCTATATCAAGAGATTAGGCGTTGATATAAACAATAAAAAATAATTCATTCTTAAACTGTCACTGAGGGAAGTGCGATGAAACTACTTTAATATTAGTTGGTAAAATTAGATCATGTGCCTCGAAGTAACGCCGTTTTATCGACAGGTAAGTGAATATGTTTAAGAAATTATATTTTTACATATATATATATATTTTTATAATAAATCAGCTTCACGCTGTATCCCGCACACAGCAGAGTAGGCAGAGGGAACCTAGTGTTAAAACACTCCGTTCCCCACTTTCTGCCGAATTCTGGAGACATTGCGTGTTGAGTGCCAGAACTCAACGCCGCACTTTGCCTCGACACCAGAGCGAAGAAATGGAAATATACATTTAAATAAATATTTCATCTCCTCGAATGGAGATCGAACCCACAACCAGTCGGTCTTACAGTCACACCTCGTGCGGCTGCGCCACGACTGGCCTTGATTTATTTTTATTTTTATATATTTTTATACTTACTGGAAAAAACGGAACCTTTATAGGATCACTTTGTTGTCCGTCGGTCGTCGTCGTCGTCGAGATCGCGTAGAGATATCAGGCTGAAATTAGTATCAAACATTTATACCCATGGTCCCTTAAAGCATAGAAAAAATAATGCATCTAAATAAATTAACGTAATCAAAGGATACAAGCATTTATGCAACGATATATCTCTATTTTGTATTAAAATCACCGCGTACTCAAAACCTATAGTGGGGGACGTACAGTTATGAAATTTGCCACAAAGTAAGAACTTATCGTACAAATAAAGGGAAAAAACAGAAAAGTAAAAATTATTTTCATAGAAAAAGTATTACTCTTATATTTGTATTTTACATACAAAATGAGTGCTTACGCCCGGAAACTTAAGTTAGTCAATATTGTTTGCCGCATAAAACCTAATCAATACCTAAATGGTACTTCCCTTGGGAAAGAAGTGTATACTTACAATATAAATAAAGCAAAAAATCTAATCCATATTTATATTCCAAAAAAAAACATTACAAACTTATATTTGTTGTTCAATTCATACAAAATGAGTACATAAGCAACATTTAATTTGTTAAATAAAAATTAAAATTAAATTAAATTAGCTTCACGCTGTAATTTGTTAACTTTTATAAATTCTACTTTCCGTAGACCCACAATACTGAACCTGGCACGGAACTCTCGGTGGGTGCTCACATTTGACCAGCTCTTTTATATAGCTTCTCGCTGTATCCCGCATATAGCACGGTACGGAAACTAGTATTAAAAACACTAGGTAAAAAAGGGTGATGACTCTACATTATTATATTTATACATACGAGTATAGTGTATGTGAATTTAGTTTTTGTTTTGATAAAATGTAAAATATACATATATATATTACTAATATATTACTGAATTATCTGTTATAAATTCAAAGTAATTTGTACTAACTAATTTTGATTAACAAATTATCACGACGTAAAAATCAAATTTTATGGATAATTGAATTTGGTGTACCTTTCTAATGCTGACGCATTCATAATTCTAGATAATATTTTTTTTCCTGCTGAATACAAAAATTACTATAATTATATTTATATTAATAAATTATATACAATTAATGAATATATGTATAATAAGTTATATTCATTAAATTTTGATAAAAAAATATATTAAATAATATTATTAATTAGAAGAAATAAAATCAGATATGAGGACATGCATAGTAGAACAAAATTAATCGACATTGTACGAAGAATTGGTTAGTTGAAGTGGCAGTGGGATACCACCCACAGCGAGGAGATCTAATAGCCGTTAGGACGGAAAGGTTCTCGAGTGGCGGCCACGATCCTGGACGACGCTTAGAGGGCACGGATAGATCCTCCCCTGCTTGGACCGACGATCTGGTCAAGGCTATGGGAAGCCGCTGGATGCCGCAGGACCGATCATCGCCGAGACTGTGTTGATCATAACGATGATGATTATAAGTTCCTATTTTAGTAGGTACTGATTCACAACTAAGTAAATGCATAATCTTGTCTTCTTTCGTTTTCAACTTGCTTGTTGTCACTTGCCGACCATGTTATCTGCACCAATTTCATGATTATAAGTCAAAGGGGACGTGACATACAAAAGTTTACGACCTTTATAATGCGGACGTAAGCACTTATTTTGTATGAAATGAACTACGAATATAAGTTTATTTGATTTTCTCTGTGATATAACTATAAATTTATTTTCTTCTAGGTCCTTGCAAGTCGGGGTTGCTGTGCTCCAAGTTAATGTAAACCTCGATATTTGATATTTCAGCTTTATTCTTTCACGCGATCTTGATAGAAGGCAGACAGACAGACGGAAAATTCAATGATCCTTTTTAGGATTAATTCCTTTTGGACGGAACTAGGGGTCGCAATCCGAGATCCCGGGATTCAAAAATCCCGGGATTACGGACCAAATATAGGTCTTAAAAATCCCGGTTTTAATTTTACAATAAACCGGGATTTTCGATATTTTCGGATTTTACAAAGTTAAAAGTTAATATGGTACATAACATACATTGGTAAAAGTAAATGATGAGTTTTCCTCAAAATCTGGAATTTTACGACATTAACCGAGTTTGACCGGCCCGACCAACGAACACACGAATACCGTATTTTCTCATTGTGCGTCGATATTCCAGGTGTCAGGTGTTTTTTTTTCGTGAATGTTGATTAATATAATATATATAATAATATTTTTTTTGTTTTAAATATGTTAAATAATATACCTATAAGATATTTTTGATAAATATTATTAATAAAGTGATTTATTATTAAACTGTTTATTATAGATAGAAGTTGAGAGTGCAAGACGAAGTCTGAAATGCGGTAACTCAGCGAGAGCAGATGGAGTTACTGCCGAGATGATCAAATATGGTAGGCCACGCGTCTTGGACTTGTTCTAGTTTTTGTGCAATTTATACTGGAAATCAGGGGAGGTCCCAGACGATTGGCGAGGTGCGGTCATCGAGCCTTTGTATAAAGGCAAAGGTTCACAGACAGACTGCGCAAGCCATAGGGCTATCAGTTTGGTTAGCTTAGGTAGTAAAGTTTATGCAAAAGTTTTAGCGAGAAGAATGCAAGAGAGATCTGAAAGGCTGTTGTGGGAGGCCCAAGGAGGCTTTCGACCTGGAAGAGGGTGTATGGATCTGATCTTATCCCCCCGCATGATCTCGGATTTTTGGCCGTTAACCAAAAAGTTTTCTGTGCTTTTGTGGACTTGGAAAAGGCGTTTGACAGAGTTGTAAGAGCGAAATTATGGAAGATGCTACCCCGGTACAATGTGAGCGGACCCTTGCTGCAGGCTGTAAAGTCTCTTTACAGAGATCACTCATCCTGCGTGCGAGTAGGAGCTGGCATATCGCCCTGGTTTGACATCCGATCGGGTGTTAAACAAGGTTGCGCCATGTCAGCTTGGTTGTTCAATTTGTATTTGTATAGCTGTCTCCAAGGAGTGAAACAAACTGACATAGGAGTGAAAGTAGGTGACCTGAATGTGAATTGCTTGCTGTACGCAGATGATGCAGTACTTATTGCAACATCAGAATGCGAGTTGCAGGCATTGGTCACCACTCTGAAAGAAGGGTGTGAAAATAATGGTCTAAGCCTCAATATGAATAAGACAAAGGTTCTGATTTTTGGAAGAGATGAAGAAAGGATGAAATGCAAGATCAGTGTAAATTGTAAGATATTAGAACAAGTGGATGAAGAGGTATACTTGGGAAGTATGTTCAGTAGAGATGGAAAATACGAGATGGAAGATATGAGATGGAAGATACGAGATGGAAGATACGAGATGGAAGATACGAGATGGATGTGGAAAGGCGTACTGCTGTCGGTAACAGGGTTAACGGAGCCTTAGCTGAATTAATGAGACGACGAAACGTCAGCACAGTTACGCGTTTGGCCCTACACAATGCAGTTTTGGTACCGACAATGTTATACGGCAGCGAAACGTGGGTAATACAGAAGAAGAATGAAAGAAAGATGAATGCTGTGGAGATGCGATATCTTCGTAGGATATGCGGAGTCAGCTTAGCTGATCGAATCCGCAATGAAAAGATACACAGAATGGCAAGTACTAGCGAGGATGTCACGGTGAGAATGAAGAAGACCGTGCTCAGCTGGTTTGGGCAC
>DWLH01002297.1:0-11045 GCA_018249795.1 Heliconius telesiphe telesiphe | reverse complement strand
CTATATTTTTGTCTATGCATGTCTCTTGATTTCTTCGTCATTTGTGAACCGATTTAAAAAAAAAGAAAACATTTTCTCATAGGTCGAGATCCTATTGCAAAAATCTGTAGGGATTAGTAATTCTAATGAAACTATTATCTTTAAGAATGATACATGATAGTAGAATAGATTACACTAGGGTTGCCTAAAAGAATCCTGCCGCAATCACCTTTAATTAATGTTTTTCGTAACTCGTTTTTGGAAAAAATTGCACTCATATGTTTTTATGTGAATCGCACATCACTTAAAAGAAAATAACTTAAAGAATTGGAAAAATAATGGTTGCCAGCTCTCAGTCTGCCGCAAGCCCAGGGTTGCCTGGTTTAAACAGGTCACTTAATGTTAATATTTGCACTCATGTGTTTTTTTAATGAATTATATATCAAATTAAAGCTTATTTTATTCTCATCACTAAAACACAAGTTGCCTGGAAAATAACTGCCGCAAGCAAAGGTTGCTATCATTTGAAATATTTTATTCCGATTCCGTTTGACTGAGAATAGACGATGAAATGCGCGGAAATGCCTTATGTTTTAAAGTAAAATATTATATAATAGAAGGTCAATCTTAAAATTAATGTTTATTCTACCTGTTCACCTGTTAAACATATTAAGTACATACAAAAAACTATTTAAACATGAAATCATCCTTATTTTTCAAGTGAAATAATAAATCCATGATATTAAGTCTTGGCTAAATCTGTTTTCTAAATACTAATTAATACTCATTTAAATTATCATTTTAAAACGACTAAATTATCTCTTTAAGTAAATGTTTACAAATATCGATCTATTATAGGGTATTAATTACATCATGTTTCCTTAATATAATGAAGGGTGACAATTATTGCAGATATTTTATTTATTCATTCAGAAAATATGGAAAATTACATTTCAATAAACTTTCTCTCTCTCTCTTCGTCCTCTCGTTTGCTTTGATAACGGTTGCCGCAATCCTTTTTTTTCTTACGCAACTTTTAAGAATTTGCATAGGAAATAAATATATATAATAGAATTATAATAAACAAAACTAATTTAGCAAAAATAAATTCGAAGAAGTTCCGACAGTAATGTGGACTAATAAACGCTATTTACGGTTTATGACCAGGAGTCGGCAAACATCAATTAGTTGTTTATTTTTTACTATAGGTAAATATTTAGCAGCGGCATACAAAGCAAACCAAATGCAATAAAATTATTTTAAATGAAGATGTATTGTTTATAAATGCAATAAAAGTGCAGATGGCCAAATGAGATGTTTTTGAGTATATTACTTAGTTACTTACTTTTCGTTTTGAAGTGAAGACGGTTTTAGTTAACATGCCAAAAATGAAGATGTGTTTTTTGTGCGAAAATGTAATGGAATTTAATAATGAGTTTTGCCAAAAGTGTAAAATTATGTTGTTGTTTCGCAAAAAAAGGAATTTTATATACAGTAACTTTTTATTTAATAGTAACACAACGGTTGTTACTTACAGTGTTACAAAAAGTTCATTGATGTACTACCCTGCAGTGAGCGGGTTACAGCGTGAAGCTGATTTATTAATTTTTATTTTTAATTAATAAATAAGATATCTACAATAATTGTCACCCTTCATTATATTAAGGAAACATGATGTAATTAATACCTTATAATAGATCGATATTTGTATACATTTACTTAAATAGATAATTTATTCGTTTTAAAATGATAATTTAAATGAGTATTAGTATTTAGAAAACAGATTTAGCCAAGACTTAATATCATGGATTTATTATTTCACTTGAAAAATAAGGATGATTTCATGTTTAAATAGTTTTTTGTATGTACTTAATATGATTAAAATCATCATTTAACAGGTGAACAGCTAGAAGCTGTATATTATTAATTTTAAACATATGATATGATAAACATTAATTTTAAGATTGACCAAATATTATATAATATTTTACTTTAAAACATAAGGCAAACCATCGCATCGCAACCGCATTTCATCGTCTATTCTCATTCAAACGGAATCGGAATAATATATTCCAAATGATGGCAACCTTTGCTTGCGGCAGCTATTTTCCAGGCAACCATGTGTTTTAGGGATGAGAAAAAAATAAGCTTCAATTTGATATATAATTCATTAAAAAAATACATGAGTGCAAATATTAACATTAAGTGACATTAGCTGATCATTTAAATAGTAAATTTATATTTATGTGTCAACAGTAGAAATTCGGCGAAAAGTGAAGTGCGGAGTCTCTTACCACTAAGCTCCCTCTGCCTACTCTGCTACATGCGGGACACAGCGTGGAGCTGAAAACAAAATGTAGTATAGTAGTAGTAATTGGTACTGAGAGAGAGTTTTGATTTTTTTCACATAATTTAATCATAGAATATAGAATCATCTATATATATATATATATATATATATATATATATATATATATATATATATATATATATATATATATATATTAGACAGATAGATATCTAACTTAAACTTACAAGTGACTAACAAGCTGAAATAGATAGATATGTTCTAGGAAAAGGACTTATCAAAGAGACCATCAATTTTTAAATTCGGTCAACACATTATTGAGCTCCATTTTATTCTATTCAAGTAACCCGAAATTAAAAAAAGTAAATTATATCTAAAATGACATTCCAATTACAAAAGAAGTTGTCAAGATATTTCCCCGCTATGAATCAGTTATCGATGTCAAAGACACGACGAGATTCGACTCGGGCTGTTCGTGCGTGACGCAGCATCTAGTTTTTTTGCACTGGTAGGTAGGTATCTTTATATTTTTTATTGGTCTCGCATTCAATTCTATGAATCAAATATAACATTGATTATATACGATATTATGCAGTTGAATTTTGTTCGGCGAAATCGTTTCACAATAAATGAGATGGGTTTTTTGTGCGCATGCGCCGGTTGCTTGGCTATTTGCTAAATAGATACGGTTTTAATGGACGCCGCTTGATAGGAAAGCCGTTTATTAACCGTTTATTTGGTCGTATTGTTAGATTAGTTGTTTGTTATATTTAATTATCGAATTTATATATCTTATAATAGATATATATTTTACATAATTTCTCTATTATCTTAACTGTTTTAGCTATTTTAAGTCGAGTGTGAAGAAATAAGGAGAAATTTAAACAATAAAAGCAAAGCTTTGCTTTACATTAAATTATGAAGGACGCTACATAAAGTATTAAAAATATATTTTTGAATACTTTATGTAGCGTCCTTCATACGTTCTTTTCACGTCATTAGTACGAGAGCCACTGCTGAGTGTGGAAGTGCTGAACGTCCATTCAGATTGCGGGTAGGAGCCTGTGAATTACACACAGTAAAGATGCGACTTTACACTGAGGATTTCAGTTTAAACAAAACATTTTTATACTATATATTACACTTTATTATTATATATTACTATTGGCCGCCTGCAACTTCGTTTCCGTGAACTATCAAACATAAAAATCCTTTTTTACCATTTCGAGTTTTAAGAAATCCTCTATAAAAATAGAAAATTAATTCTAGATTACTAGTATTCGTTGGAATAGTTTATATAATAGATAATAAGTACTGGTATTTAAACAATAATTCGAATCTAGCAGGCAGAGGTTAAGACACTACGTGCCCCAATTTCCGCTGAATTTCTGAGGCGTTGTTGAGTGGCGGAAATCAACGCCGCCACTTTGCCTCGGTACCAGGGCGAAGAAAATATGAATAAATAAGATTGATAAGGAAAGAAAACGAAGAAAATATTAATAAATAATAATAAATATAATAATATATTCATTACCCCGAGTGGCCTTTTGGCCTCAAACCTACATACTTCTTCAAGTAAGTAAACACAAAAAGAAACAAACATCCATTCACAAAGTCATTTGCATAGTTAACTAATTTAACTCGATTTTAATTAATCACACATTAGCTCTCGTCTCATCAGACTTTATATGATCCTGGAAGATTTACGGCCGTTTAAATCAATTCCTTAAGGGATTTACTTAATTAGTTTCCTTTTTATAATGTTTGAACAAGAAATGTAATGTTTTTAATCTAAACAGTCCTCGTATAAGTTCAAATGACAGTTGTATAAAAAAGTGGTTCCATGGAAATAACATTAATTGGTCTAGATGTGCGTTGTATGGCTGTAAAAACACGGTTGACGATTCTGGATGACCATTAGCTTATTAATGTAGCCTTCGCGATGGTAGGCATACGCACAGAACTTATAAATGCTT
Source organism: Heliconius telesiphe telesiphe (assembly GCA_018249795.1). Taxonomy (NCBI): domain Eukaryota; kingdom Metazoa; phylum Arthropoda; class Insecta; order Lepidoptera; family Nymphalidae; genus Heliconius; species Heliconius telesiphe. The sequence goes on along the minus strand of DWLH01002297.1, from coordinate 6,782 downwards.
CTATTTTTTTTCCAGCTTCACGCTGTATCCCGAATGTAGCAGGGTAGGTAGATGGAGCCTCGTGTTAAAACACTCCGCTCCCTATTTTCCTAAGAATTCTGGAGGCATTGCGTGTTGAGTGGTGGAAATCAATGCCGCGCTTTTGCCTTAGTACCAGAACGAAGAAATGAAAATATTAAATATTTCATCTCCTCGAGCGGGAATGGAACCCACAGCCTATCGCGTTTACAGTCATACGCTTGTGCACCTGCGCCACAAATATCCTCAAATATCTTCAAATATATTATATGTTTCCTTAAATATATTACACTAGCAAATATATTATACTATTATAATATAATTATCTTATTAAAGCCGGCATACCACCTATAATTATTTTATTATACTGCATCTGCCAATAGATTATATAATTTATATATTCAAAAGTACATACACGTCCAATTTACATTGTTTAAAGTTTACCTTCATAAAAATTCTATGATCATAGAATAATTTTCGTTCGTAAGTTTCAATATCTTTATCGAATAAAAAACGGCAAAATATCACCTTCTATATTGTTGATATTTTTTTGTGAACGCTTCTTGTGAACCCGAAGGTTGTGATAAGGTAAAGTCCTGCCTCTCGTCTCAAATACTGATGGAAAAGGAAAAAGGGCTGCTTTGACACTAGGTCCTCTGCCCATCCTGCTATCCTGTGGGATACAGCGTGCACCTAAAAAAAAATTTTTTTTTTTAGCTTCACGCTGTATCCCGCACACAGCAGGGTAGACAGAGGGAACCTAGTGTTAAGACACTCCGTTCCCCACTTTCTGCCGAATTTTGGAGGCATTGCGTGTTGAGTGGCAGAACTCAACGCCGCGGTTTGCCTCGACACCAGAGCGAAGAAATGGAAATATAAATTTAAGTAAGTATTTCATCTCCTCGAGTGGGGATCGAACCCACAACCAGTCGATTTTACAGTCACACCGTGCCACTCGCACTGTGCCACTGCGCCACGACTGGCCTCAAAAAAAAATGTATTATAAATATTACTCCGTTTTGTCCTTACGACGTGTGGTGTTGAGTCTGTAGACTAATATGATATTGATTTTCTATATGATTTTATAATACGCCTTAGAAATGTAATGTTCGCTCCAGTCTATTTCAAAGGTATTATTATTGTCACTAATAAGTAAGTGTGAATCTGGAAACAATTGATTTAAAAAAAAGTCTCGCTGGAATCTCTTGCGCCGGTTCCTCTCAGGTCTGAGGTAGTAACTTTGGTAAAGCTGTGGTAAAATTTTTTGACGTTCAAAAAATTAAGCTTAAGAATAAAATTATTTGACTTTGACTTTGACTTTACAGAACAGAGTACGTAAAGAATATAAATATGATATTTATTCAAGTTGTTAAGTTATTAAGCGTGGCCTGAGAGAACTCCATGTGTTATGATATATCATCTTGTAATTTATTAAAATAAAATAAATAAATCAGCTTCACGATATATTCCGCACACAGCAGGGTAGGCAGAGGGAACCTAGTGTTAAGACATTTCGTTCTCCACTTTCTGTCGAATTCTGGAGGCATTGCGTGTTGAGTGGCAGAACTCAACGCCGCGCTTTACCTCGACATCAATAAAAAAATTAAGTAAATATTTCACCTCCTTGAGTGGGGATCGCACCCACAACCAAAGCAAATAATAATATTTTTTAAATTATATTTTATTTTTAATGGAAACCTCCCACTAATACTTAAAAAAATAATTTTATTGTTGTAAATTCTGAGCGTAAAGTATTACGATTTTTTTATTGTACAATCAAGAGAACCGATGAACACCTAATATTTTGCTGATTGTTAAGGTATGATAGCCTGATGTCAATATTCTTATAATGTTTTAATTAACTTTTGATTTTTTTTCAGCTTCACGCTGTATTTTATACACAGCAGGGAAGGTAGGGAACTTCGTGTTAAGACATTTTGTTTCCCATATTCCGCCGAATTCAGGAGGCACTGCGTGTTGATTGGCGGAACTCAACGCCGCATTTTGCCTTTTGTTTGCTTATTATATAATAATAAGCAACAAACGTACCACTTAAAATATGACCGACCGACATTAAAAAGTTATTTCATAAGAAAAACAAGACTAACAAGACATTTATCGCCTTTATCTTTAACAAAACAATAAATTTTGTTAATGTAACTTTTATATGAAATATATTTAGACTATCACTATAAAAAAGGTCAGCCGTGGCACAGTAGCACAAGCGCGCGACTATAAGCGCGGCAAGTTGTGGGTTTGATTCCCACTCGAGGGAATTAAATATTTTATTTAATTTCCTCGCTCTGGTGACGTTGCAAGCCGAGGTGTTGACTTCTTCCACTCAACATGCAATACGGCAAGGAAATATTATTATGGAATCGGAGTGTCTTGACACTCAGGCTTCCTCTGTCTTCTCTGCTATGTGCAGGATACAGCGTAAAACTAAAAAGAAAAATAAAGCTGAAGATTATATTTGTTTGAACACTAAGAATGTGTTATGCGTCATACATCATTTTTAGTTATTTGAAAGCGAGTAAGTTAATAAACTATGTATATGTATGTATGTATGTAGTGTTGAGTCTAATTATATTGTGTCAGTTCTGAAAAAAAAATTTAGGCCTGTCGTGGCGCAGGGGCACAAGTGTGTGACTGTAAACGCGACTGGTTGTGGGTTCGATCCCCACTCGAGGAAATTAAATATTAAATATTTTCATTTTTTCGCTCTGGTGTGGAGGCAAAGCGCGGCGTTGAGATCTACCAGTTTAGACAAGCTGCAGAATTTGACGGAAAGTGGGTAACAAAATGTTTTAACCCTAGGTCCCCTTTCCACCACCCCCCCATACAGCTACCCTGCTGTGGTACAACGTGAAGCTGATTTAATAAATTTTTATACTATTTTATATCACAGATTTGAATCGTTTCAGTTGAACCTAAAGTTTGCTTATTTATAGATAATAGGCGTGTCAAAAAACAGCAATAAGTAAATTGCTGATGTCATACACAACAAAAGGAGCACGATCGTGATCGATACACAATATAGTTATATTTTAGTCGTTGTATATGATTCATCTTACTAACTTGTACTTATAGCTTCACGCTATATCCCTCATACAGCAGAGGGAACCTAGTCTTAATCTCCATGAACTGGAACTCCATGTACTTTCGAGACATTGCGTCTTGAGTAGTAGACTTCAACGCCACGGTTTGCCTCATTAGCACAACCACTTTTATAACTTGTCCTATAATATAGAAATTTGTAGGGAACCTTAGGCGAGTCCAACTCGCACTTGACCGGTTTTTATACTCATATTAAAGCTCAGAATTTGATTTTAATAACAGTATACGTTTTAATAAGTAAGTACTTAATAATAATTCCGTTATAAGAATACTATAGACAATAGCTTTTTCAATCTTGTGATAAATATTAGAATCATTCATATAAATATATGCCTCGTAAAGAAATTAAGAAAACACTGCATCCCAGTATGTAAACACCTGACAGGTTTTCCCTAGGGATAGGGATATTTACATAGTGCTGAATAGACCCTGGAAGTCGTTAAAATGTTTAAAATGGTTAAAAAACACAAACAAAGACATTCGACTATAAAACGGTTGTAGACGGTGTAGATTTCTACTCGAGGAAATGAATTATTCTCATTTCTTCGCTCTGGTAAGAAGAGAGAGACTCCTGGCTTTAAGGCTACCACACAACATGGAATGGCTCAAAAATTGGGCGGTGTGCTACCTTGCTATAGCGGGGTACAGCATGAAGCTAAAAAATAAAATAATTATACAGGCATAGTAGCTGCTTTTTAAAATTTATCAAAAGTAACTGTAAACGCAAAGTCATTGGGGAATCTCAACCAATCAAAAACGTGTTGTTCATTTTTTAAGCGCACGCGCAGCCCGGCTCCAAGAAATGTATTACTGTTTAAATTATATGAAAATGATCATTGTTTGTACTGTTACTTGTATTATGATTGTCTTATAAGTATATAAATACAATTTATGTAAAAATAAAAAGAAATCCCTTATTATATTCTTAAAAATATCCTTTATAAACATAATTAGAGATTAGTTATCCATTGTATTAGACAACATAAGATTAGTATCTAAACGTTGTAGTCAAAAATAATAAATAATAAAATCAGCTTCACGCTGTATCCCACAGCAGGGTAGGCAGAGGCAACCTAGTGTTAAGACACTCCGTTCCCCACTTTCCGCCGAATTCTGGAGGCATTGCGTGCTGAGTGGCGTGCTTTGCCTCGACACCAGAGCGAAGAAATGAAAATATAAATGTAAATAAATATTTCTCTACCTCGAGTGGGGATCAAACCCACAACCAGTCGATTTTACAGTCATACTTTGTGCCTCTGCGCCACAACTGGCCTCATAATAAATAATATAATAAAAATTTACTCCGTTCTCCATGATCGGTTCAAATAGAGTTGTTCTGTAAAAGAGAGTGGTAGATCCTAATGGAAGTAATTAAAATGAAAAAATATTTTTTTTAGTTTTACACTGTATTGCGGAAACTAGGAATCTGGTAACCTAATGTTAAGATACTCCGATACCAATAAGTTCACTTCCGGTCACCTCTTTTCGTCGAACTCTCGAGGCATTTCGTCTTAAGTGACGAAATTCAACGCGTTTTGCCTGCGAACGAGAGCAAGGAAATATTAAATATTTTATTCCACCGAGTGGGAGTCGAACCTGTGCCACTACGCTAAGGTAGCTTCGAAAATTATCTGTTATCCTTATAATAGTTAATACTTACAACATACTCATTATTATTTTTTAATTACATTTTTAGTTCTGTTTGCTGATAACGGATTAATATTAATGTCATATACTTTACGAGGACTATTCTTAGATAAGGATTGTGAACTTACATGTTATGGTCTTGTAACATATCATATTAGGTAAAGTAAATTAATTTTATAGTTTCGACCTTTAAGCGGTTGTTTAGTTTGTATTAAAAAAAATGTTATTCCGTTCTTGTTTTATGGTGTATGGAAATCTTATATAAAGCGAAGAACGTACATATTCTTATATGTACATATATAAACGAACAAATGTAGTGTCAAGAATGTGCGGTGGAAATTGTAGAATGGAAGTGTCTTAATACTAGATTCCCAAATTTCCTCTGTCTAATCCAATCCGTTTAATGCCTCAAGAATTTGGCCAAAAATGGTCAACATAATTTGGCCCACTAAGAAATGGCGACGGAGTGTCTAGCAAGGTAGATGAAGTGAACCTGGGGATTCAGTGGATGGATCCTGGATCCAGTCTGAATTTGGATTTTGGATGGAAATAACGTTTTTAGGGTTCCGTAACTCAAAACGAAAAAACGGAACCCTTATAGAATAATTCAAGAGCATTTATCTGGAGATTGCGTGGGTATATCTCTCTAATATAAAATTAATGTCAAATATTTTGATCCACAATCCCTTGAAGCACAGAAAAAATGAAGCTTCTAAGTTAACGCGATCAAAAAATACAACCGTTTATGCGTTGTTTTTGCTGCATTTTGTTAGAAACTTACCGCGCAATCAAAACGTATAGAGTACTTACTTTCCGCGAGTCAACAGTTATGAAATTTGGCAAAAAGTGAAAACTTGCAGAACAAATAAAGGAGAAAATCCAAAAAAGTGAAAATTTATAAATATTTCATAGAAAAAAGTCATCAAAGTCATCTAGTTTGTAATTCATTTTATACAAAACTAATGCATACTTTTATAAATAGTGCCATATAAATAAAATCCTGAAATTCATACGGAACCCTTGGTATACGAGTTCGATTCGCACTTGACCGGTTTTTTGTATTGCTTAAACGTATTTAAACTTACATTTATATACGAAGCTATCTGCGTAAAACTAAGAAATTATTATTATAAACTTAACCCATATAATACATTCAATTTAAAAACAAACCTATGATAATAATATATATGTATATTTAAATTTATGTCAATCTACCACTCGTTTAGAATATTCTTAGAAGTTTTCCACATACTACATTTCAGGTGCACTACGTGGATGTATTTATGATGTCTATTATATATACCAAATATGGAAAAATGTTTTAGTTCCGAAATGGAGTAGGCTATTCTATTCAACGTTAGAAAGTTTTCACTCATGGTTTATAATTTAATAGTTCAAACGCGAAGTATACGTGAAAAATAAGCTTCATCCATTTATTTTTGTTTATATTATATGTTCTTTTTAATCAGCTTCAAGTTGTACGGTCAGCGCTACGGTCTCTACATATCTCTTTCGCCTCGTCCACTGTCATCAACCTCTTTATACATGCCCTCCGGGGGGTCCTCATGCTTTGTACGTGACCTTCCTCCAGTATCTTCGATACTGTGTTTTCGAAGGTCAACCGAGGTCTCCCCCTACCTCTCTTACCACTCACTTTTCCATCATAAATCTTTTTTGCCACTCTTTCATCACTCATTCGTTTGACGTGCCCAAACCAGCTGAGCACGTTCTTCTTCATTCTCACCGTGACATCCTCGCTAGTACATGCCATTCTGTGTACCTCTTCATTGCGGATTCGATCAGCTAATGACTGACTCCGCATATTCTACGAAGAGATCGCATCTTCACAGCATTCATCTTTCTTTCGTTCTTTTTCTGTAATACCCACGTTTCGCTGCCGTATAACAGAGTCGGTACCAAAACTGCATTGTGTACGGCCAAACGCGCAGCTGTGCTGACGTTTCGCCGTCTCATCAATGCAGCTAAGGCTCCGTTAACCT
>DWLH01002296.1:0-11045 GCA_018249795.1 Heliconius telesiphe telesiphe | reverse complement strand
ATAATTAGCTTTATGTATATTTTATAAATCAAATATCAACATTGGTCGTATTTTTTAGTTCGAAACAATCAAAAATTCTTATAGAAATTACGATAATGTCGTAAAAATTTCATATTAAAATATTACAAATTAAAGTAATAATAAAATCATATTAGAAGTCATTATAGTTGTCAATCAATTCTGCTTCTTAAATCAATAATCATGTATTTTAAGCGGGCGAAGCCGCGGGCGGGCCGCTAGTACTCAATATAGTTAAATCGATTATTAATATTAGATAAAGAACGTATTATTCAATTGTTGCTAGTCTCGCAAAATTTGATAAATAAAATACGAGCCTTAACTCGAACTAGTTTACTATGAAGAGTTCCTCTATTCAGATCTGCATTTCATCATCAAACCAGCTCGATTATACCATGTTACATATTGTCACCTAAGCTATGTCTAACTGCCAATTTTGATAAAACAATTATTATGAGTGGGTCAATTTCGGCTTATTATTATACATTTTATTACACAGTTCCAAGTCAACTTAACTAATATGTACATGTTAATGAAGATAAAAAAAATAACTTTGTTTTTTTCTCCATTTTTCAATAGTTATCCAATTTTTTCCTGATAAAATATCATGTAAGTTATATAAATGAACAAATGTATGTACAATAACACAAACATTTATAATAAATATTACGATGGATATTTCGCACGAAACTATACTAAAATACCGGGTAGTCGCAATTTCAACAGCTAATTATGAGTCGACTACAATACCCGATTATTGGCAGGACTACACGCAACGTCTCGTGACTTGGTGGCGCTCCGGCTCGCTTTACACAAACCGCTACTCAAATGTATTGAAATGACTATTATCATATCCTTTAAAACTTTTATCATTTGTCATGTATCAGTAAAATTAAAATAGTTTTACTTCATCATTTTATTTGTAGGTTTTTATAAAATCAACTTCACGCTGTATCTCGCACACAGCAGGGTAGGCAGAAGAAACTTAATGTTAAGGCACTCCCTTCCCCACTTGCCAAATGTTTCTAGCCATTGCGTGTTGAGTGGCTTAACTCAACGCCGAACTTTTTCCTTGGTTGAAGCGAAGAAAGGAAAATATTCATAAATAATAATTTATTCACCCGAGTGAGGATAGAACTCACAACTATCGCGATACAGTCACACACTTGTGCCCGATGGCGACGACGGCCTCAAATAGTTACTTGTGCGTATTTATATTGAATATTAAAATTTATCAAATAAATCAATAATAAATCTTTATCATCTTTTTGCTATACCGATAGTACCTAATTGTGTTAGCTAGAGTCGTTCAACTAGTGTTTAAATACAAGGCTATTACTACACTAATGAAGTCATTGTTTGAATATCTAACGAACTATGTACAGCGATTTATACGAGCAGAAATCGGCACGTGCCGCGCATAATGCGTCTAATAAGACTATGTAACGGGAACCCTCCGGGGACCCTGAGGTCCTCGCTAATTTGCCAGGAAATGTTGACGATGCGTGCGTTGCTTCTAAGGATTTCTTGCAAATTCCCATAATAGAAAACAACCATGTTATATAATATGAATGTAAAACGCAAGCGTGGTTAGTAGTTAACAGGCGCAATCCAACCACATTTGAAATTTAATCAACCACGTCGATCACAAATTTTGCTGAGCTGTATTCGTATTGGCTTCAGCTTCAGCTTCACGCTGTATCTCGCATGTGGGAATCGAACCCGAAACGTGTCGCGTTAACAGTTGACAACACTCTTGTGCCCTTGCACCAAGAGTGGCTTCAATTTTTTTCTTTAATAAACAACATACAGTACCTACTCCCATTAAATATAAAACTTTGATTTCTGTTATCATTGAACATATTTAATAATAAATAAAAAAAACTGCTTCACGCTGTATCCTGCATGTACCAGGGTAGGTTGAAGTTAAGACACTCCGCTCGTCACTTTCCGCTGAATTCTGGACTCATTGCGTGTAGAGTAGCGGAACTCAACGCCGCGCTTTGCCTCGACACCAGAGCAAAGAAATAAAATTATTATATAAAGGAATATTTTAAAATAAGTAATCACCTTACAAATTAAATTGCTACAAACAAGCGATTCAACGACAGTTATAATATAAATCCATAATAACGAGGCGGAGTACGCGCGACGCCACTGACGACCGCATTATGCAGATAACATCGGCCAGTCAAACACCGCAACAAGTCTGCCAAAGCTGACTGTTTGTGTGAAAATTGCACTATTTTAAAATCATTTAGGTAGTCGTGCTGCCACATGTTAATGGGCCGTACTTTATTATACGCCGCTTTGGATGTGTCATACACGGTGGTCGTTCGCGTACTTGTGTAACGTTAGCTTCTATTTAACATTGAGCTTCATATTTAGGTGTGTTATATGTATGTTGAGATTATTTGAAACAATTGATATTTGACAATATAATAATCATTTCCATATTACTTTTTATTTAGATCTTAAATTACGAGACTTTGTTTGTTGAATGTTGGGATTCGATTCCGCATTTTGCCTTATTGAAGCGTGGAAAACTAAACTATTTAAATGCAATTATTCCTCCTAGTGGAAATCGAATATCCAACCATGTTTCTACCAGGTGTTCCAAATGTTTATTTTTTATATGCCGAATTTTATCCACTCAGTACTTCATGTTATAGTTTAGCTGGACTGGTTGGTATAGTAAGCTAATAGATTTACAAAAAAAATGTCATTCAAATCCATCAAATAGTTCTACAATTATAATATAATATAATTCCCTCAAAATGTATAAGTTTTATATATACAATAGCATTTTTTATAATTTTTAGTAGTAATACATGCATTTTCATAGATATATATCGTTTTTTTTAACTATCAGTCAAACAATGTTTAAGATAAATGATACAACTTGAGGCCAGACGTGGCGCAGGGGCACAAAGTGTGACTGAAAACGCGACTGGTTGTGGGTTTGATCCCCATTGGAGGAAATGAAATATTTATTTAAATTTATATTTCCATTTCTTCGCTCGGTGTCAAAGCAAAGTGCGGCGTTGAGCTCCGCCACTCAACATACAATGCTTCCAGAATTCGGCGGAAAGTGGGGAATGGAGTATCTTAGCGGAGGAACTAGGTTCCTTCTGTAAGGTACACAGCGTGAAGCTGATTTAATTTTCGATTTTTTGATATAACTTATAGAAGTCTATATGATTTTATTTAAAACATTTCTGCCTTTTGAATGAGAAACAGGGAACAATAGCGACAAGTGCTTCCAGTTCAACTGGAATGTTCGAGCATTCCAAAACGACAACGCGAATGTTAGTCAACGTTATACTTGCTACACATGCGGCAGCTGTTTTTAAAGGCTTATTTGTTTTGTTTTCTTCTCGGGTTCTGTACCTTACCACAATCTGGAATTCGAGTCAATTAACAACTTTATTTATGAATATTTTACTTGGACTATGGTTTGGACGATTTTAAATAATAATTAGATTTTATATTCCAAATTTCCTCCAGATCCTGCGAAAAATGGGGAACGAATTGTTTTAACACTAGGTTCCCACTGCCTACCCTGCTGTGTACGAGATACAGCGTGACGCTAAAGAAACACTTAATATTTACTATTAAAACATATAACTAACTATGTTATGATAATATTAACTTTCGCTTTAACTACAACATTAACTGTTGTTATGACTACGAAAAATATATTTTAATACTAAAAGCTTGTGAAATCTTCGCAGCTATTTTTCCATGGAAATGGCCGTCACTGGGTTTATACTGTGCCAATATATTTTAGTGATGTTTTAGCTATTTTCGTGCAACCGCAGATGGGTCAGGAGATAACCAGTCTTCGCGTAAATCCAACTGAGTGGCCGCGCCATAGATAGAAACTGCGGAGTACAGATCGGAACTGCTCGGTGGTACGATTTTTCTTTTTATTGCACACATTGATTTATAGTGACTAGACATTTGCGTCTTTTTAGCGACTCTTGTATTTCTATTTTAAATGCACTGTGAGTGATCGCGATAACTTACACTTATTATTTTCTTAAGAAATATACTATATTCTCTATAAAGTATATAGCCATGTTATAACCTATCTGTGGTCAATAAAATTTCAATACTTTAAGCTCCATATATTTGCGTATTTTTTTTAATTGTTGTGTCTTAACAACAGGTTCCCTTTGCCTACCCTGTTATATGTAAATATATAAATAAATTATAAAGTAAATTCATAAATTATTATCCGTGAAAAAAATCGAACGCGAGCATAATGAACATATCATTATAAAATATTAATTTGTATCGTAATGAATAATTTGTAAAATTAAAATCTCTTCATGACATGAATATTGAAACGAACATCACTCAATTATAATTATTATTTTAAGAGTAAGCAGGTAAATTAAATATTATATAAGTTTCAAAGAGAATGGTGGTTAATTGGCTCCAATCTCCAATGCACTCCATAATCCTTTATAATTCAGTATAATCGAGCTTTAAATTTATATTTGTTAAAAGTTTTTAATTATTAGATAAATAACATGTTTAGCAGTAAACTTATTAAACTTCATTTTCAGATTTTTAATTCCCCGACATTTTTGTACATTTATTTTCTTTATAAATTCTTCAACAGAAATTAGAAATGAATGCACCTACTAGTAGAAAACAAGAAAACTATTACCGTCTTTCGCCTTTAAACTTTAAAAGCAGATAACATAATTAAATAACTTTATCGGATTTTCATTCGCTTTACTTTTAATTTTAACAAAAATTAAAAATAGCGAATTTTATAAAATTTCATTAAAAGGTTTTACATTCAGGCATTGCTTTATTTTGAGAAGGAGGCAAAGGGAACCGAGAGATAAGCAAGATAATTTGGCATTTTTTATATTGTTAGATTTTTTTTGGGGTTACAAATTTTGGTTCACAGGTTTGGTTTCTGGATTTTTCAATACTATCTTAATCAGCAGTAATATCCCGGAACACTGGAGACATAGCTTTATTGTACCATTCTATAAGAACAAGGGAGATATATGGAACTGTGGAAATTATAGAGGTATCAAGTTTACATCTCACACCTTGAAAATTTGGGAGCACATCTTAAATAACCGTCTCAGTCACCTCGTATCCGTGTCAGAAAATCAATACGATTTCACACCAGGTAAAGCCACTCTGGACGCAATACAAGTGCTAAGAGTCCTCATGGAGAAACACAGGACCAACAAAGAAGATCTTCACATGGTTTTCATAGACCTGGAGAAAGCATTTGATAGAATACCAAGTAAGTTAGTCTGGCAAGCGATGAGGGCGCATGGAATACCAGAGTACTACATCTCCATGGTAAGAGACAGATATGAGCGCATTAGCACACGGGTAAGAAGTTTGGCTGGAACTATTGAAACATTTGAGGTTAGAGTTGGAGTACATCAGGGCTCGGCACTCAGCCCGCTCTTGTTTAATCTATTCTTGGACTATTTTACAAAACACGCTGCTGCTCCTCCTTGGTGTATACTATATGCCGATAATATCGTGTTGGTTGACAAAGGCGCAAATGCGATCCAAAACACCCTGAATGACTGGAAACAAGCTCTAGAAGAAAATGGCCTACGCATTAGTAGAAGCAAAACCGAATATCTACATTGCAAATTCTCTGACCACGTTCTACCTACCAACTCTCTAAGCATCGACGGAGAACCACTACCGAAAGCAAACAGATTTAAATATCTGGGGTCAGTGCTAAGTGCGGATGCCAGCGTCGACGCGGACGTTAGCCATAGGGTAAATACTGCTTGGCAAAAATGGAGAATGCGATCCGGAGTGTTATGTGACAAAAAGATGCCAATACAAATAAAAGGTAAAGTGTACAAAAGAGCAGTAAGACCAGCTATAATGTATAGTACTGAATATTGGGCGGTTAAAAAACAATATGAACAAAACAACAAGAAAACAAAAAATGCATACAAACGAAATGATAATGCTACGCTGGCAGCAAGTCACAAGGCTTGATAAAGTACGAAACGAATACATTAGAGGGTCTTTCAAGGTCGCACCCATAGTAGATAAGATGGTGGAAAGTAGCTTGCGACGGTACGGGCATGTGATGAGAAGAGACGCATGTAACGCCGTAAAAACTACCCTGGCTATCCCGGACACAAAAAATGGTAGAGGAAAGCCACAGGCCACGTGGTGGACAACCGTCACCAAAGATCTGGCGCGGGCAAAATTAAATATAGAGACAACCCAAGATTGTTTGACTTGGCGCCGAAATACGAGGAGGGCCGACCCCAAATAAAGGGAAAAGGCACGGAAGAAAAAGAAGAGGTTTGGTTTCTGGACTCCGTACAGTAAAGCATACAGAGGGCAACCGGGAACCTAGAGTTAAGACACTTTCTTTCCCCCATTTGTGAATGTAGAGGTGAATTGAAGAGGTTGAGTGGCGGAACTCAACGCCGCTGTTTGCGTAATTACCAAAGCGAAGAAATGAATCGAGCCTCCAACCTGACGCGCTTACTGTCGCACGCTTTTGCTTCTGCGCCAAGACTGCCTTCAACATTGTTAGTTAAAGCATATATCTAGATACTAATTGCAATTAAAGTAAGTTTAAGATTTTTCAATTTAGTTGTTAGCATCATATAGCTGAATTCTTATTAAGAAAATGTGGAAGAATGGCTTAGTGGGTCTAAACGGTTGGACGGTTACCAAAGAGGCGCGGGTTCAAATCCCGCTACGTTCATATTTTTATACGTTTTCTTAATAAGTATTTTTCTTTCCTAAGTGGAATACCATAAAAAATAAGTGTACATACTCCTAGGTACAAGTTAATTAAATCCACTTTTATATTCACTATAAAAAAAAAATACAAAATCTATTTAACATACATGTAAAAACTTACCGCTCTCTTTGTGCGAGCTCAAATCTCAAATTTAATTTGTTATGATAAACTTATATCTTTCTTTCCTTTTACAACTCTGAAATTGTAAAAAGAAAGAACAACTATGGCTATAACTGTCTCATTCTCATTCCACGTAAATCATATCACTCAAGCGACGTGAGCTTTATCTATTAAGAAAATGTCTGAGCCTTTCAACTAATAGAATTTTTAATCAAGTTTCTTGCTGCGCCACGGCCCGAGCACGCCAGATTAATGTAATTGGACGACGCTGTCACAAAGGCAAATTGTAATCCCACGTCTTTCATTATATATGGTCGCGTCCGCAACACGGCACCTAGACGGTGTGTGGCACTTTTTGTTACCTTAGCCGGTACAAAAAACGCTTTTTGCTATAATAGTAAAGTTTTTTTTTTAAGCTTTACGTGTATCCCGCACACACCAAGGTAGACAGAGAATTTAGTGTTAAGATCGTTCCCCCTTTTTTTACCGAATTCTGGAGGCATTGCGTGTTGAGTGGTGGAACTCAACACTCAATGAAAATATTAAATATTTAATTTCCTCGCGTGGTAATTGAACCCACAACCACCTTTTATCCCTGCACCATGACTGGCCGTAAAAGTTAAGTGGTTTTGGTGTTTAGTTTATAGAATTATATATTTTTTACCACGGCGATTAACCTATTAGGTTTGGATATCTGGCCAAAGACACTCGACGCTCGCTGTCAGTGCAGCCTCCAGAGCTCCCCTTAAATCGGCCGATTGCGGCACAGTCGTTAGGAGAGCTCGAAGTGTCGGGACAATTAAGTTTGAAGCGCCGATTGTGACCGGTGCCAAAGCGGATGTAGGTCACTTCGCCGAGGACCCCCACCGCTGAGGTGTCGGTGTCGCCGTGGAGCTGTTCCGACCTCGCCTCCTCTACCTCTACTTGGCAGCACTCGGTCTCGTCTCATCACATATAAATGTCTATTATAATTAAACTCAACAATATTGTAAACAATCGTAACAACGCTTGCCAAAATCTTTTGAGTGTTTTTCGTAACTGGTTAAAATGCACTCCGCTGTCAATGGAATAATTTAATAGTTACTATTGAAGTTGCTTCAATTTGATATCTGGCCGCCAAAGGTGTCATAAATAACATTTAAATATTTATTATATATAAAATTTTTGCGTACAGAGTTATTAACCTACATTCAAAAAATAATTTTAATACGTTTTTGTTCATTGCCAGTAGAAATTTCGTATAAACAGTGCTATTATACTTTTAGCTGTTACAAAAGCTACTTTTTATTTAGAACACAGGAGTATATTTTAAGATATACTTACGTGTCGTATATAAAAAAGTAGCTTATTTGGCAAATAAAATATATATGTATGATAGATAAGATAATAATAATTATCAGAAATAAAAATAAATGTTGCTAGATTTTTAGATGTACCTATAGTGAATAAACCAACGTTAAAAAACCGTTTGTAGTTGGGATTTCATTCCCAAACTAACCCAATTCCTAACATTTCTAAAGCAGGACCGAGTTATTGATATAAATCAACACAAAATCCACATTTATTGTTAACTACGCCATTAACATAACTGACACAAAAAGCAATTATATTCTCATAAGCTCGTATGTAAATGGGGCAACGATGAGTAACTTTTATAATGTGAAATAGCGATCCCCATTCTTTGTTATACCTTACATGCATGCATACATAATAACGAAACTAGTTTTAGCATTATATTTTAGAGCGCAGGTAAATTGCACTCAAACACCTAGCAGTAAAGAATATTTACGCTCACAGATACAAGGTAAGTTGGTGTAGAGGTATTTCGGAGAGTGTAAAATATGAGTGCGGCTGCCGTGAAATGAGCTTTCGGGCTTCCTGTCAGCTTGAGCTGTGGTGCATTCTTCTTCAGTCGCGACGGCCTCGCTTATAACGTAAGTTAGATGTGGTGTTAGTACTGTATATTATATAGGCAGTTAGCTAAAATTTTCTATTCTACGTAAATACGCATATATGTTTACATGAATAATGTTTATGTTGTAAATATATTAAAACACAAATGAAAACTTTACAAATCAATTGAAATTGAATTATTACGTTTCAAATTTACAAACATACGTGTAACCCTTTAAAAATAATTAAATATACATAGCAGTATACAACCGCTCAGTTATAGAAAAAACATCCATATATCTATATATCCGTATATTCATTAATCAGTTTATATTTCTTAATGTATATGACGATATATTTAAAATTGGTACCGTTAACAATTTTGCCCTTTTCTCGACGTAAAGAAACGCTGCTCTTTGACAATCCAGATATTTTTAATAAAGTGATTGTTCTCAATTGCGGCATTTAAATAATAAACATAATATGTACATCTCGTGAACAGACATGTCACAATAACGCTAAAGTATTTATATATAAAATTTACCCTTTATAATTGAGATAGTTTACATTTCACGTAATTAATTTGAACCATAATTCAATTAAAATAATTATATAATTTACACACTCCGTGTGACTAAAAAGGATTAAAAGTGAATTATTTAATATTTTGATTTCACGGCGTTGCGTTCCGTCACTTAACACGCAATGTGTCAAAGATTCGCCGAAAATTGGTAAATATCTTGAGGTTCCCTCTGCTTCCTATATGTTGTAAATTAGAATCAACGTGAAGCTAAGAATAAAAAACAAAATTACATTTATATAATATCTCTTCTGATATTATATTAATTAAATTTTGAGTCTGATGACCACTCCAGAAATTTTACTAACAAAAAAAATTCCCCGAAAGTTTACAAAAAAACAACGTTTACACGACCATATCATTTCAAAAATAAGACAACCACCCCCATAAAATCTCAAGATACGCTAACGTATATACACTTCAATATTACAAGCACATAATCTATTAAATGCTATCTCTTTTAGGAGCTATTTGCTTGAATAGTTTTCCGTAAAGTATAAACATGGGAAACAGTGTGCACGCTGGAGGGCGGCGCGGCGCGGCGGCGTGACGTCCGTACGTAAGCAGTCAAGCGTGAGCACGATAGCCCCCAGCGCTGTCACCGAGCCGTCCTCAAATAACACTGTACATTACCCGTCGAAAATACACAGCCACCTTAAACTATCCATTACAAGTAAATTTAACTACAATTGAATTAGGTGGGTTAGTATAACATTGGTTAAATAATTTACCTTTAATATTTATGTGTGAGAATTGAGAAAGTGCAGTCACAAGCGTGTGTGTAAACGTGACAGGTTGTGTGTTCGGATTCTACTCTACTTTAGTTTGTTCTGATGTCAAGGCAAAGCGTGGACTTTACCTAGCTTAAGTGGTGGAACTCAACGCCACCGTTGAGTTCCACCACTCAATAAGCAATGCTTTCAGAATTCGGCGGTGATTATCGAATGGAGTGTCTTACACTAGGTTTCCTCTGCCTACCCTGTTGTGAGTGAGATATATAATAAAAATGTATAATAACAAGATGTTCAATTCGACTGTATATTTTCTTTGGATGGTTATATATTCTTTGGATTTTTGTTACTTCGCCCATTGTTCATGGACTGTGTATGGTAGGTTATTTTCAGAGGTAGTCCCATATAAATTTCATAGCGATTGGTTCAACACTTTATGGAAAAATCTGTAAAGGCATTAAACATTTTTTACTAAGTTAAACAACCAAAAACGAATATGTATATTTTTAATTCCAAATTGGCACCAAATCAAAAAATACTTGAACTTTACATAGTAAATAACGAACAAATGACAAAAAAAATGAGTGATACGTAGGTATA
Source organism: Heliconius telesiphe telesiphe (assembly GCA_018249795.1). NCBI lineage: Eukaryota > Metazoa > Arthropoda > Insecta > Lepidoptera > Nymphalidae > Heliconius > Heliconius telesiphe. Next base: position 334 of record DWLH01002296.1, on the reverse strand, counting down.
TACATAGAGGTATTAGTCATCTCTATATATAATAAGACAGTAAAAATATTTTGTCTATACATTTAGTAATTTTGACTGAAATGGATAGAGGGGCATTTAAAAAGAATAATAGAAAGCAAAAATTTTTTTTTTGAATTTCTTGTCTGTCTGTCGATATCTATGTCCACATTTTTATCTGAAAGTACTGAACCGATTTACTTAAAAGTTTCACCAATTGTTTTGTTTTAACTCAACTTAACTACTAAAGTTTGGTTCATCAAAATCGGTTCATTAAAAAAAAGTTATCGTCATTTGAATGAACTCAAGGCATTAGTTTGCCTGCGAATGTTATATA
>DWLH01002295.1:0-11047 GCA_018249795.1 Heliconius telesiphe telesiphe | reverse complement strand
ATTCCATAGAAATAGATTCAGAAGTTCCGGATTTTAACCCAGACAAATAGAAAGTCATACAGACATAAAAATTCCAGATCAGTTTGAGGTCAGTCATGGGGCACAGGGGCACAAGAATGTCACTGTATACGCAAAGGTTATGAATTCGATTCCTATTCGAGGAAATTACATATTTCTTCGCTCTGGTGTAGAGGCAAAGCGTGGCGTTGACTTTAGTCCCTCAACATGTAAGACGTCCAAAATTCAGCAGAAAATGGGAAACACAATTGTCTTAATGAGAACGGAGTGTCTTAACACTAGGTTCCCAGATTCCTTCTGACTATCATGTGTGCGGGATATAGCGTGAAATAAAAAAAATACATTTACAACGAATAGATAAAAAGAATTGGTTCTATTATTACATTAATAAATGGCCTTACTAATACATTTTATATGAATATCTTCCATGTCCAAAAAGAAATAAATTGCAGTTTTACTATATAAATATAAATATACTACTAGCTTGTTCCTGCCACCTTCCTGTACCGTCAAATAGAAATAAAATACATTAAGTGTCCGAGTTAACTTTGAGTGCAGGTACATTATTACTGTGTAAAAGGAACTCTTTCAAGCACCCGATGTCGCTGTAAAGGTCAATAGGGCCCACAGCATTAATTTCAATTTTAAAAAAAATCCCTGTAAAGTAACCTTTCTCTATAAATAATACAATTTTGTTCAACGAAAAGTAACTTCCTAAGGTTAGTGTGTTTATCCAGACAAATTCTTAACTTTTATAATAATAGTATTTGCGGAAATTGCAGTCATTAAATACAAATATGATATCCTTTTAAAGAATGATAGATAAAGTTTATTGATCTTGTCTATTGTATGTGACATTGAAGATTGCATTGATATAATTATGCTAAAAACGTAACAAACTTGCATGTAGATATAGGTTTTTTTTTCAGACACTCTATTCCGGAGGCATTGCGTGATGAGTGACGGAATTCAACGCCGCGCTTTTCCTCGACACCAGAGAGAGACAGAACACGGAAATATTAAATATTTTCATAATATTTCCTCGAGTGGTAATCGAACTCTTAACTTGTCGCGTTTACATTGTGTCCCTGCGCCACGACTAGCCTCTATTTATGGATATCAACTTCAACTTTTAAAATAATGGTCTGCAATAACGCGGTCTTACACAGCCCTTTGCGATCTCAAACCATCTCCAGAATAAATTATCAAATTAAAATTTCTCAAGTTTTATTGTCTAAGTTTCAAATTTTAACATCGCCGTTCGTTGATTTGATGACGTCGTTAGAATTCATTAAACAAGCAAACTTTACACCCATTTTACATTTGTAAGTTGTTAATTTTATATAATGGTTAATAAGTAAAGTATATTATGAAATTAGTATAATATATGTACTCGGTGGCTAAGTGGTAATAACATCTAATGGCATTCGATGATAGTTGGTTCATAATTTATCTACTTAAGGAACTATTGTAGGTGAAGATGTCTTCATGGGAAAGGAGAGTCTAGTGTTACAATAGGTTTCCAAGTTCCCTCTGCCTCTTACATTCCAAATCTATAAGCTAATAAAAAATATTATAACATGTTATTTTATTTTGTTTAAATGTTTTAATACGATTATCTAATATTTATTCCATATCAGAAGAGCAGACTAGTGCTTCGGAAAACTTTAATAAATAAAAATTATGTCAATTCAAATAGAATATTGAAACTTTCATATTAACAAAGAAAGTCTTAACATTGTTAATTAATATAGATTTTTTTAGTTAGAGAAAATTTCATCGTATTTAGTAATAATTACCCTAACCTACATTTAAGGGCCGTCGTGGCGCAGAGGCACACACATATGGTTGGCACAACAGGCTTTTGGTTCGATTCCTACTCGAGGAAATAAAATATTCAATATTTTATTCTTCGCTATCTTGTCGAAGCAAAACGCGGCGTTGAGTTATGACACTCAACACGCAGTGCCTTCAGAATTCAGTGGAAAGTGAAGAAAGGAAGTGTTTTAATGGGGACAGAGTTTAAAAGTACCTATCAAATAGGGGAAAATAATACTTATTCTTTTTATTGTAATGCGTCTTTTTGTTATTTAGATGTAACCTTACTTTCTTATTATGCAATAGCGGCCCGCCAGCGGCTTCGCCCGCTTAAACTACATGATTATTGATTTAATAAACAGAATTGCTTGAAAACTATAATGACTTCTAATATGATTTTTTATTACTTTAATCTGTAATATGATTTTTTTACTACATTGTCGTAATTTCATTAAAAATTTTTGATTGTTTTGAATTAAAAAATACGACCAATGTTGATATTTGATATTTATAAAATATACATAAAGCTAATTATTTATTATACATATATTTTTTTGTAACATTACGTTCTTTTTACCTATGTTATGTACGTCTTATGATAATTTTAAAACTGTTAAATGTGCTGATGTCTGTAAATAATTTAATTAACTGCTTCAGAAACAGCCTCAAATGTTAAATTATTGATTTGGGCAAGGATTCAGAATATTTTTTGTAAAATATTTAATGATTTCATATTAACTCCTGTACAGTTTTTAAATTAGTTACATATATTATTGGCTAAATGTACAATCGGTAAATATGTAGTTATTAAAGAGTATACGTAGAAAGGCTGGTTTTAGGCATTTTTATATAGATTTATTTCAAACGAACTAACGAACCGAAGAATCTATGTATTTACTTAATATTTCTTTGAAGATCAAATCGATCTTTATCTATGTGTTGAATTAATTACGACTTAAACTTAACTTTTATTATTTATGAAGGTAATCTCCATTAACAATTCAATTTTGTTTACTTTATTTTATAAAATATTGTATAATAGTGCTTCAAAAATATATATTTTTATCAACAGTCATATAATCAAAACGTTTCAAATGTCATTCTTTAGCCAAGAATCTTACCAGCGTGATTGCTATATAACATTCGCAGGCAAACTAATGCCTTGACTTCATTCAAATGACGTTAACTTTTTTTTTAATGAACCAATTTTGATGAAACAAATGAACTTTAATTGTTAGATTGAGTTAAAACAAAGCACTTAGTGAAACTTTTAAGTAAATCGGATCAGTACTTTCGGAGATTAGCGTGACCATACATATTGACAGACAGACAGACAGACAATTCTATTATTCTTTTTAAGTGTCCCTCTATCCATTTCAGTCAAAATTACTAAATGTACAGACAAAATATTTTTACTGTCTTATTATATATAGAGATGTTTATATTTTTTTATTTGAGATGTCAGCAGTATTTTATCGTATAAATATTCAATCTAATGTATATAAGTACTAGCTATGTATATAGTTAATGTAATAAAATTATATATTATACCATTGACTTTGAAAAGAGCAACTGTTGAGTTTCTTGCCGGCTCTTCTCAGCAGAACTGCCTTCCGAACCGGTGGTAGTTTTTTATTTGTTTATATGTTCATTCGACGACTCAAAAGTAAGATAAGAGAAGATAAGAGTTTATTTAAATAAAGAATATTTTAATTTGAATTTGAATTTGAATTTAGATATAGACTTGTATCCTAGTGGCGAGTGGAACTCCTGCTACTTAAAAAAAATATACATAAATTTTTATAATTTACAATTATTTCTTTCTACTGTGGAAAATTCACGTTTAAAATGTGTTCAATTCTAACTCGAGGAAATGAAATACTTTATATGTTCACTTCTTTGCTCTAGGCAAAGCGCGGCGTTGAGTTCCGCCACTCTACATGCAAGCCTTGAAAAATGGCTGGTTGGCCGGCGGAAAGTGGCAAACGATGTGTTTTAACACTAAGTTCCCTCTACTTAGCTTGCTGTGTGCAGGATACAGCGTGAAGCTAAAAAAACATCTTAAGATTATAGAGCAAATTACAGCAATACTAAATATTTTGCAACAACATGCTCGTTATGAGCGACCTCGACCGACACGTGTAAATGAACGAGTAAAGCTCTTGTAACTTGTAAGCTATGCTTAACTCAAACTTGAATGGAAACTTGGACCTGCAAGTTAGAGACCGGTGACTGACAGTTTTCGGTAACACTAAATTTTATGCTTATATTAATTTACACGGACGGTAACTTTATTTTTTTAAAGTGTTGTTCCACGTTTAGGAAAGAAACATATAAAACTTTTAATCTTTTAGTACCTCTTGGAGACCGTTCAAGCGCCCTGACCATTAAGCCTACTACTAGTTCTTATCAAGCTACGTCAAAATTCTCATATATACGTATTACATTATTATTGCTTAATAAACTTGTCAAGTTATTTAAAAAAAGTAGTACATTCTGAAAGTAAGGTTTACTTCATCAGAGTCAAGGACAGGTTATTCTAATAATTATTAATTCGTATGTACAGTTTTATATCTACAACGTAAACCATTAATTTATAAATTTATTTAATTCAAGCAAACGAACACATAACAACGTATTACAAATGATATAAACGATTCTAATTAAAAAAACGTGTTTTCCAAAATAGTTGTGATCTAGTAATAAAAACCATTAAGTCGGACAATTTACCTTCTACAAGTAATCTTTTTACTTAGTAATTGTATCCGGAAAATATAACACATAACAATACAAAGGGATAGACAGGGAGATGGGTCTATCAAAGAAATGTAGACGTGGCACGACTGGTATCAAAAGGATACCTCAGACAGTTTTAAGCCTAAACCTTTTTTGCCTAAACCTTTTTGGCCTAAACCTTTTGTGACGTTAAGGTGGATTGTTCGATATCGACGGAAGAGGCAATTTTGAGGATCCCAATTTACCACCTCATTGAATAGCAGCAAGTCGTCTTATAAACATGATAGGAGCTAAGACTGTCACGTAAATTTTGTTTTTATGGTATGATAATTAAATTAGAATTGCATTTTTCAGTTTCACGCTGTATTCCACTCAGAGCAGGGTAGGTTGAACTAACGTATGGTTCAGATACTTCGTTCCCCATTTTCCGCCGAATTCTAGAGGCATTGCGTATTGAGAGGCGGAACTCAAAGCCGCGCTTTGCTTTGTTACCAGAGTCAAGAAATAAAAATATTAAATATTTTATATCCATGTAATGGAACCCATAACCTATCGCGTTCAAAGTCACAGTCTTGTGCCCCTGCGCCACGACTGGTCGCAATATAATATAGCATAGACACTATTACCGAGCCCATGATAAGTTCAAAAGAATTAGTGGTCTTTTCAATCAAAAATCTTAAAAATAGATGGTAGCAAAATTTTAATTCTGCTCTTTTGTTCGCATCTAATTTGAAATCAATATTCGTAGGAAAAAGTATTAACATGATGAGTGTAACGCACGACTGGCTCCCCCAACTTAAAACTATTGCTCTGGAAATTTTAAGAGGATAAGAGGGACTTTGTAAAATTAGTTTTAGATAGGTATATATATAGCAGAGGTTAATGCCCAAAAATTTATATCATGTTAATAATTAATAACACGAAAATGTAAAAGAATTATAATAATCATTAGGGTCACCAGGGTAGGTTGAGGAGATATAGTATTGAGATATTCCGTTTCCCACTTGCCGCACAATTCCCGAGACTTTGGTTGTCAGTGACAAGTAACGAAACTAAACCTGAGCTGGACCCACTCGATTTCATATTTTACAGATTTTACATTTCTTTTACAGTTTTATCATGTCATTCACTACGGATAGACGGGCCGTGTTTATTGAGAAATTAATTTAACTTATTTTAAAATTAACTGAAATAAATAATTAAATTTATTCATTTCAGTTAATTTAAAAACGAATTAAAATTAACTCTAAATATTAACATTAATAATTAGAATTTAACTAGCGATCAAACAACGACCTGTACAAACGGAAACGGAATAAATGGACAACAAGTAAGAAATTAAATTCTGGTTCCGTTCGGTCGATCAAAGGCCACGTCGCTTTGTTCGGGACACAAAGATAACTTTCTATGATGTTAGTTTGTCGACATCCATTGACGTTGCAATGCTCCTACCGTGAATGTACCTATGTATGGTTCACGATGAACATTATTAGGTTGGAGTTAGAGACAATCGTCGGAATAATATTGATATCTTCTTATAGTATTTAGCAAAGTTAATTACAAGTTTCGTTCTTTGGTCTTTCTTATGTTATAAAGTGTACGTTATGTATTTGTTAAGGGTGTCGTGGCGCGGTTTCACATGCGTGTGACAGTAAACGCGACGGTTGTGGTTTCGATATACTTGCTCTGGTGATAAGGCAAAGCGAGTTGCGTTCCGCCACTCAACACGCGATACCTTATCTAGTCTTAACACCTGCTACAGGCGGAATACAGCGTAAAGCTGATCAAAGTGTATTTAAATATAAAACACACTTCAACTGAACCATAAAACATATTTACTATTAATAGAGCACGCATACGGTTCCCAGATAACTTTTGGCGCAACGCACCCATAGATTGCTTGTACAAAAGCTGACAATAAGCTATAGAAAGCTTTTACGTTTTCAGAACACGGCTGAAATCTACGACTACCATATTATTTTTTTATCAGCAGAAATATAATCATAATCATTAACTTAACTGTTTACAAATTTATTTACATACACTAAGTTAGTGATAAGACACTCTGTTGATCACCTTCGTGCAAACACATTGCGTGTTGAGTGGCGGAACTTAACCCCGCGCTTTGCTTACGTAACTAAAGTAATATTATACCCACTTCTATTTAGAAAACGCTGATCGTCGTGAACATTTATTAAAGTCAACTTTAGCTGATGCGATCTCCGAGGTTATTTTATGTTGATACCAGTTGACGCGTCCTATGTACATTTTATGACGGCCTATAAGTAAACTTTGGACGAGAAATATCGAGTCTCGTTTTCACGAGTGGAACCATTTGATATAAAAACCAGAGCTAGAGAATTAGAATACATTAAATAACTGGATTAAATATATGAATGTTGTTTATATATCCACGAACATTGAGTGTAGTTTTTACATAGTTTGAATTACAATAATTCGTTTTATCGTCTTGTAATACAGTGAGCTTTGTTCGTTAATATATTAGGCACTTAATCTTGTTATTGGTATCTTGATATATGGTATTTATTTTCGTTAAATTATGTATGTCTTAGATGCACATTCTTATGTCATAGACCTTGGGTATATTCATATCTACATACGAGTATATCTCAGGAATGTGCAATACAATTCGTTTTTATTATTAATTGAGCTATTATCGTTGTCAACTTTATCTGATTTCAAATTGTTCAGTGAGAAGTTAAATTGTTCTGAGAGTTACAGAAACACATTTGATCTGATATTTCATTGATTTGATCCGTCTTATATACACATTCTACACCCTCATGTTAACTACTTATTAAAATCCGGTGAAATGCAAGTCGGACTCGCGTACCGAAGGTTCCGTACCAATTTCAGGATTGTGTGTCGCGATCTCGAGATAAATGCTCTTGAAAGACGGACAGTCGGACTACAAAGTGATCCTATGAGGGTTCCATGTTTTCCTTTTGAGGTGCAGGATCCTAAAAATATACAAATAGTAAAATTTTGCCATATTTCTTAAATGATAAATTTTAATTGAGTTTTTGTAGATACAATTCACTCAAAGCGAACTGAAAATTTTACTTTGCAACAATATTGAAGGATTAATTCATATATTTCGAAATTGACTGCGTCTGCTCAGCAAAGATAACTGCTGCGAGAGCCAGCCGGGGGCGGTACTGGGGGGTGCCGGGGTGCCGGGGGGTGCCGGGGGGTCCCGGCGGGTACCGGCGAGGCGGCGTCGCGTCGGCCAATACTAATGAACCAAGTCAGCCCGCGTTTGACGCTACCAACTACTTCAACTTTTAATTGATCTGACATTATTTCGTTTGTGGCTTTCACTGAATTGCCTTTTCATTTAGAAATTTTTGATTGTTAATTTTATTTTATTTTATTATAATTTGGTTGAGGTCGATTTGTAAAATTGTGAAATAAATAAAATAAATTAAATTGTCTAAATATAAAGTGTACTAGACTTTGCTTAAAAGTGTATTTCAAGTGATATTACGGTACGGTTTTATTGTAAGTTTTCACACTGTGTTAAATTAAATAACTGTAGATCCACAGGACGTATGGACTACAAAATTATCCTATAAGGGCTTCGTTTTAACCTTTTGAGGAATCCTAAAAATATAACATTTATAATTTCAGCCAAAAATAATGAACTTTCCACTTTGATGCATGTCACAACTACTCATTCAAGTCAATTCCTTAAGTCTAATTTTAATTTATATCATGTGTAATATAAATTAAAATTAATGTTTCAAAAGCAGGAGTTATGTGAAGGCATTTCGTTTCTACTTGTAATTGAAAAGTTACCGCGGCACTCTGGCAGCCATCTCCGCTTAACTTTCTTTAAAATCTATTTATGAGTATATAGATATATTTTAAGACAATTTGTTTGTTAGTCAGCTCTAGCGTAATGCCTTGTATGTAGATATTGTAACATTTTAAAATGATTTAGTGCGGTAGTAGTAATTTTTTGCTTCACAAATAGTAACTTTAATTTCGTGATTAGTTAATTACATGAAATAAATATTTTTCATGCATTGCACATGCATTTAACTTAACTGATCAAAGCTTAACGTTTAAAAATAGACATTAAATAGTTTTAAGGCTACAAACATTTAGTCTAATAACGTATATTTTGCCTTGCCTTGCCTTGTCACATTTGTTACATAAATAAAAAAAAAACAATGTACACTATTTGTAGCTTCACTTTGTATCCCGCTCAGCAGGATATACATAGGCAACATGGGAACCTGATGTTAATACACACTCCATTCCCATTAATACACTTCCGTTCCCCGCTTTCGCCGAATTCCTGCAGAATTGCGTGAGTGGCGGAACTCAACCTTTGCCTTTCTATCAAAGCGAGAAAATGAAGACACAACAATGTACACCGTTACAGGTTTCGCGCTGATCAAATTAAAAACGGTGCATTGTAAGTGTTCGGTATCGACGTAAAGCTTAATTACTCCTGAATATTTATTTCTCGTTTGAATAAATCGCTCGCGGCGGATAAGCTGCGAATTTGTATATCATTCTCTTCTTAATTATTTTTGGTATATATTAAGTATAAGGATAAAAAAAAATCGGGATTCGACCTGCGGTTCTTGACTGTTTCCGAGGCGATAGCTGGATGTTATAAGAAAATATATATTTGAAAATTTGCATTGCATTAGTATTTAGTTATTTGATTACGGGTTAACCCTAAAACTATTATATGAAGGCAAGAGAGTATAAAAACGTATGTATAGGTACATTTTGCATAGCAACTCTGTAGAAACTATTTTAAGCAATTATTTGAAAAAATATTGTAAGTATATTTAAATGAATATGAGTAGCAGTTGTGAAAAAAAGCATACCTACTGACAAATATCACATTTGGAACTGTATTAGTACCGTCTATGGACAATAATATTTGATTCATTTAAATGAAGTATTTTGCGGGGAAGAAAGAGAAAACTGCAAGCTACATTGGATGAATATAAGTACAGCCAGCAATGCCCAATCAAGATAATCCGTGTTCAGCTGTGCTGTGCAAGCTGTGCCGCTATACCACGATGGTCTTAAAAATAAAAATAAATACCTTTAAGTACCATAGAATTAATTCCGCTGTTGGTACCATTCAGTTCTAGCGGAATTACTTGTCTGTGAGAGGAAGATAGACTGGCGCTGGAGGCGTCGTCACTATGTCATAATAATGTAATTGTACCTGTTGTTCGTAATCGTCTATTGATAAAATAAAGAGAGAAAAGTAAGAAAGTAAAAAAAGGTTTTATTATGGAAACGAGAATGCAAATGACCGCACGGGTGATCGTGTAGTAGTAATAGGTAGGTAGGTAGTAATCTCCGCCGCCCATAACCCCGTGGAACACCAAAGGTCCATTGCCGGCCTTGAAGAGGGAGGTAGATGTTAATTTTTTTACCTTAATTAATAATGTCGCATCGACCTGGAAAAATGTTTCTGGGGAACTTTCATTTCTTCCTACCTACCTGGGGCAATGGCCCCAGGTAGGTATTCCACAGATGTGTTGTGCATGAAAGGAACTCCACAGAACTCCACAGTAGTAAAATGCCACGTATCCAAGTGGAAAGGTTGATATTTATGTCTGTCACATACTATGCGGTTAGAAAGTTCGCCGGCAGGTACCTGACCAGAGAAGTGTCGATAGACACACTCTTAGTGTAGTATCCTCATTAACGAATGTAATGGTTAAAAGTACCATTGATATAATTATTTTATCCCTTAAGTTTAGTCTCCTGAATTTGATTATTAAATATATATAACAATAAAATCGAAAGTTTATTCTTTATATTAAATAATAATTTTAGCTTTACGCATGTAGTAGGGCGGGCAGAGGAAACCTAGAGTGTTAAGACATTTCGTTTTCCTCTCTACTAGAGCGAGGAAATTAATGCAATTAATAAATAATAAATCACTGTTTTTTTTCCTTTTCCTTCACTTTTACAACCGACAAGCTCATCAATCCTTTTAAGATATGGAAGCGAAGTTTTAAATAAAGGATATTATAGGTAACTATATTTTGAATTACACTTCTTTACTTTCTACTCTCAGGAATAATGTAGATAACGTTCAAACTTTTAATTGATCTATTAGCATTCAGATTTCGATGCCTCTCTAATTAATAATCCATCAATGAAATAAGTTAATGAACGTTGTTAGAATTAAATTAAGGTGTTCCTTTATTATGAGAGTATTTAGAACTAAATCCTTTCATTTCGTATAAAATTTCATTTTCATTTTATGTAGAAGCTAGAAGAAATTAAGTAAGTAACTTAATTTCTTCTGGCTTCTACATTTTTATTTTATATATTTTTAACTTAATTTTCCTTGAAAAATACAAATATGCATCCTTTTGGTTCGAAAAACGGATATATTGGACTCGTTGAATTTTTCAAGCTTAAATATTTTTTTACAGCCATATTTCTATTAGAATTAAAAGTAGCT
>DWLH01002294.1:0-11047 GCA_018249795.1 Heliconius telesiphe telesiphe | reverse complement strand
ATATAAAAATATTTTCATTTTGCTCTTGTTGGATTGAGTTCCGTCATTCAAAGTGCAATAACTTGGACTTAAAATTTGGCGAAAAGTGAAGAACGGGGTGGTTTTTGAATGAATTTTATTATATGTCATGATTTATCTTAAAAAAATCCACAATTTTTTTGATTAATAAAAGTTTATTTGGAAAAATATCGTAAATTTATATTTAAAATCGCATTAATATATATAAGATTTTTTTTCTTTTGAGGTACAAAATTCTAATATCAATATCCCTTATAGTTACTACCTTATTTCGTACTTTTTTTATGCCTTTCCTTGTTCAGGACCAACCCCTGACATGCACTCGTGAAAGTAAAATTGGATGCCACACAATAATTACTGAACTAACGTCCATTGGAATCAGATTCACGTATCATTTAGAGTTTGGCGTAAATCCAGAAACTGACCATTTTAATTACACACTGTTTAATTATAGACCTTGTAACGTTACTGTCATTAAAATCGAGAATGAATTGTAAATATAGCTGGAATCGTCGTATAGGGAAAATAGTGACATGCTTTATGAGTTATGTCAATTTAGAGTAAAATTGTAACTTTTTTTAAGCTTCACGCTGTATCATGCACACAGCAGAGTGCATTTTAGTGTTAAGATACTCCGTTTTCCCCAGAATTCTGTAGGCATTGCGTGTTCTGGAGAAATCTGACGCCACGCTTTGCCCCGACGACACCAAAGCGAAAAAATTAAAATATAAAATATTTCATTTCCTAGAGTGGGAATCGAAAATCCTGAAACAAGCTGTCGCGATAACATTATTTCGTGTATTGTAGACAAAGAATTCCTATAGTTTTATGTATGAGATTCATACTATCTATATGTTATATGTCAAAACGTATCCAATAAATATGTTGAAGCAAATAATTTCTAATTTTAAGTAATTAATATGTTGATTCTTTCTTGTGCCTATATTTTGGTCTTGGTACTCTGTTAGAATATTTACCTACTATTACTATAGTTGTAATATTTTGAAAGATGAATTTTTTATACCACTTAAACCTTTCAAAAACCACACGCGGTCGATGCATCCAGTTAGACCCACGTGTGTTCTGCATTTATACGATTAACCTATTTATATACGCCATGCGGGTGGCGTTCTATAATAAATCGATATTACAATGGAATGACTGTGAACGAATTGTTTAAATAATTCATTGATATCTAAAGATATTTCGTCGGATTATTCTGAGAAGAATTAAAATATTAACTAATTATAATCATACCATCGCATGATAAATTTTATTAAGATATTTTAATTTTCTTATTCTCTATATAAAGTATTCACTACAGTTAAATGGCGTTTGGAGGTAACACTTAAAAGCTCTCAGAAATATAAATTACATCTAGTTAGTTAAGAAATTACAACAAAGATATAACTCATTTGAAAGTTTGCCAAGTTGAACGGCTACAGTTTGAAGGAATTCTACACTTTAAGACATAAACTAGTTTGTTTTATCCCTTTTAGATCTGTAAATGGAGCGAATAGTTCAGTTAATGAATTAATTAGAAAGTTATTTTGCAATTTACTTGAAAGTAAAAGTTCGCTTCAGTTTGTTTAACTTTATTATGTTTCTATCTTGTTTTCTCAAAACATTTGATATTATAATAGGTCGGGGCAAAAGTATTTTCGTATTTTGAATGTATTATTAGTAATCAAACCCCTTTGGCTGTATTGAATGTAACTGGCTGGTTTTAATACCATTAAATGTGACATTCTGTAGATGCAATAAATAAAAAAAAACGATTATAGTTCCTTCCATTTTTCAATTGTTTTTCAAGCAAGCATAATGAACGTATATGACGAAGAAATTTGATACATTTTAAAGTTTTATTACAAAACAGGTAAAAATGCGACGAACGCCGCGAATAAAATTTTGTACGGTTTACGGACCTAATGCGGTATCAATAAGAGTAGCTAAAGTATGGTTCAAGCGTATCAAGTCTGGAAATTTTATTGTAAAAGATGGGGTTCGCTCTGAACGGCCCTGTCACAGATAAAATCAGTGAGTATCATCTTTGAGAAAGTGGGGCAAATTCGACATATTAGTAGCTACGACATTGCTGAAGAACTGGATGTTGATCATAAAACAGTTTTACGTCATTTACGAAAGTTTGGGTACAAGAAAAATCTTGACATTTGTGTACCACATGATCTCTCTGAGAGAAACCTAATGTAACGTTGTTTCCATTTGCGATTCTTTGATGAAACGTAATAATTCCGAACCATTTCTTATTTCGTTGATTATGGGTGATGAAAAATGGGTGACTTACGATAAGAATGTGCGCAAATGGTCATGACATGAAGAATGGACAAGCCCCACAGACCGTGGCAAAGCCCGGCCTGACTCGATACAAATTGATGCTATGTGTATGGTGGGATTGGAAAGGAATCGTCCACTATGAGCTATTGCCACCGGCTAAAACTTATCGATTCTGACCTCTACTGTCAGCAACTGGTGAGGTTAAAAAAAGCTGTTAAGAAAAACCGGCCAGCGCTAGTGAATAGGAAGGGCGTGGTGTTCCACCATGACAACGCCAGACCACACTCATCTATAGGCATGCAGCAAAAATTGAGTGAGCTTGGCTGGGATGTGTTGATGCATCCTCCGTGTAGTAGCCCTGACCTTGCTCCATCAGATTTCCACCTGTTTCGGTCATTGCAGAACTCGAGACTAGACTAGGAAGCACAAAAGCTAATCTTGAAAGAACACTGTGAACACTACCTGTCAGATTTTTTTAATAAAAAATCTCGTACGTACTAATTATGCCATAATGAGACCAATGTAAGTTATTCTCATGTTATGTATTAATTTGGAAATGCAATACAAATACATACAGTACAATAATTAATATTGCACTTATAGTATAACTAAAATATAGTTTACATTTAAAATTACATCCATAATAATTTAATTAACATAAAAGACTTCAATCGGAGCCCATAGTCAGAACCTAACTAAACTCCCATCAAAATACCCTTGAAGTTTATATTTTCCATTTGTCGCGCACATGCAACTTTTTGACTTATATGATTTTTTCATGTATAACATAACATAGTCAGAAACCAAACCAACCAAATTAAAATGGGAGCTTTCAAATAAATAAAGAATCATCAAAATCGGTTTACTCGGTCAAAAGTTCGGGGGTAACAATCATAAAAAAGCAATCGAATTGATAACCTCCACCTTTTACAAAAGTCGGCTTAAAAATATCCATCGACACCACCTGTACAAACAAGTATACAATACCAGATGATATTTATAAACAGGGAGGGGAACGCTACATTTACGATCCGTTACATAAGTAAGACAGGGCGCGCGTTGTTCTATAGACAAATGTCACGGCCGAATGTTAGATAGCGGAGTTCAACGCCCAAAACACTGTTGTGATCTTAAATATAATTATTTGACTGAAATAATATTTATACTGAAATACCTTTATTTTTCAGTTTTACGCTCTATGCAGTTTGTAACAAGGTAGGCAGAGAGGCAGAGTATTCAGGCACTCTGTTTCCGACTTTCCGCCCTATTTTCAAGACTTTGAGGCGGAACTCAACGTTGTGCTTATTCTTGATAGAGCATTTCCAGTAGAGAATCGAACCTTCGACGGTCGCGTTTACAGTCAAATACTGCGCCTCGACGGCCTGTCAATTTTTCGTTTCTATTTTGGAACTATTCATGTTAGCCATGTAAACAAATTCAAAAACGATAGTGATTTACTCATTTATAACAAATGATGTCAACTGACTATATGCTTCCACAGTATATACCACAGACTATTACAAAGTACTCCAAAAATGTATAATAGTATTAAACATTTTTTACATATGCACCATTAAAAGTTAGTTTTATTTAAATTAAAATGTGTAATAATAGCGAAAATCAAAGGTCTTACTATTAAGAACTGTTTAAAAATGCTCAAACCGTTTGACCGATTGTGTATTTAATGACTAGTCAAATATTTGTCACGCTCATCTTCCGTTACTTCGAGCGAGGATATGATATCATCATAATGGCACAATACTTATCTGCCTACGAAATGGAAAGACGTTTGCCCGACTCGGAAAAGAACCTACATCCCTCTTTTCTTCACTTTTTGTTCATTTTGGGATATTGATATTTTATGTTACGGAACCCAACGACGCTTTTTGTCTCATGTAGAATACTTTTGACAAAATTTCTAAATAAATGAAGCCAGCAGTGAACCAACGCGACGCGTTTACTAAAATAGTTGAAATGCGACGCCAGCTGTCCGTTACGCGCACGACAGACAAAATAGCGATTTACGACGACACGGACAAGTTGGTTTTTAGTATTGACGTAGGATTGTGCGATTTTAAATATTTTAGAAGAGCCTCTAAGAGTATTTTAGGCCATAGTTGCAAGGTGTGTAGGTTTAGTGATCTATTGAATATAACTTCTTTTAATCATGTTTTTTTTAATGACATTAAGTGTCGCTTAATTAGTCCAAATTCCATATGTAAACTTATTGTTTTATCAATTTTTTTTTCGTTATTTTAAACATGACTGAGGATCAAGTCAAGTAGGCAGAATAAAGCATGTGTCACACTCCAAAATAAACTAATATTTTTGAACATGCCTAATTACTTAGTTTCTCATCACATTCAATGTTCTGTAAATTGAATTACAAATAACAATTGATAACATTATCTTATTCATTGTCAAGGCTGTTATCAGTGGACGAAAATAATAAACATGACGTAAACAACCAAGTACGATGTATAACTACAATTTTGTCTACTTATAGTTGTAAAAGGCGGAGAGTGGAGAGCTAAGTGGTGGCTTAACACTAGGTATCCTCTGCATATCCCGCAAGTAGCAAGGCTACTTGCAGGATACAGCGTGAAGATGGATAAAAGAATAGTTGGGCCTCATTGCAATATTTTTGGTCTTAAGTTATATGTAGCCTACATACTGAATTTTATCCCGATTTTTTAAGCCCGCCTTTCGGCTATGAACTTTGATACTTATTGAGATAACATTTCCTAAACCTATAATTATTAAGTATTGATAAGCGATAGATTATAGCACCGATATAATACATTTTTTGAAAAAATAAAAGTACAACTTTGTTTAATTAAAAATAAATTAAAAATCTTTGTTTTATAACAATTTTATTTATGGAAAAGTTTCATTGATAACGCTTCAATTGTTGTTTAAGCGAGGAGGAAGTATAAAGTATAGGCGTACGCCATTAGTCATAATTATAATAGAATACGGTGAATATAAAAAAATGGTTTTAGCTACGTCACTTTTCGTAATTACGTATATAGGTGAAATAATGGTTTCCAACGGTCAGTGTATACGTCGTTGTAGATTCGATGCCCATCCAAAACATTTTTTTCTTTGGAAACAGACGAAACTGACTTATTATTTGTATTTTTTTTATAAAAACTTCTTTTAAATTTGACGGTATACAATAATATAATTTTCTCTTTCTTTATCTTTCCAGGCGTCTGGTGTGACAGTATCGGACGCGTGCAAAACAACCTACGAGGAGATCAAAAAGGACAAAAAACACCGCTACGTAGTGTTCTACATTCGTGATGAGAAGCAGATCGACGTTGAGACCGTAGGCGAACGCAACGCCGAGTACGACCAGTTCCTCGAGGATTTGCAGAAGGGCGGCACTGGAGAGTGCAGGTTTGTATCCTTTCTATTTACGTTGTATTCCGCATATCGCAAGGAAGACAGTGTTAAGACACTCGATTACCCACACACCGCCCAATTTTTGGGACTATTGAGTAACGGAACTCCAATGCTCCGTTTACTAGGTAGCAAAGCAAGATTATGAAAAAATAATTCTTTCTTCGAGAAAGAATATAAGTCTGAACCGTCCGTCGCGTTTACGAAAGTAGGTATAGGCGTAGTGCCACTACGCCACAACGGTCACAAAATAAACGAGTATTGAAATAAAAAGCCGTAAGTAATATAAATATGTTGTTATACCACGAGCGTATTGTGTTTATATTAAAAAATGACAATTTATTTGTAATTTTCTTTTAAATATTTTAGGCTGATATATTTGTTTTATTTATTTATTATAACTAATATCTAAATTCATTTAGAATTTTTCTGTGTCGCAGTGTATATAAAATAATGGTTTTAAAAATGTATCAATTGTCATATGATCCAAATTATAAGTTAAAGGCAATCTGTTTCATATCATGATTCTGTTAACATAAAAAATTATCAGATAAGATTACTTACTATGTGTAGATAAATTATATCTTTACACAGTTTCTTTATATACTGTGGGCAAAGAACAGTGTTAAAATACTTCAATTCATCTAGATTGAACGAAGAAAAATCTATTATTGTTAATTTTTATAATTTCATTTCAACTCAACTCAATACCTCTAGAATTCGAAAGTGGGGAATGGAGTGGGTGGATTAACACTAGGTCAGCAAGATACAGCATGAAGCTAATAAAAAAACTTAATAGACCGTAGTGGCGCAGTGCCACAGTGACTGACTGGATACGGTTGTGGGCTTTGATATACTTACAAATACTACTACTACTATTATAAGATTTTCAACCTATGGCTTTCGGAGAAATTAATTATTTTCCTTTCCTCGCTCTGGTGACAAGATAGAATACGACGTTGATTTATGTCACTTAATACACCATGGCTCAAAAACGGTCATTGGGGTGGGAAACACTAGGTTCCTTCTGCCTACCCCTGTTGTATGAGGCATACAGCCTGTTGAACTGAGGTTCAAGTTCAAACACAATTGCAATTATTGTTAACTGTTCCAAGATTGTTACTGGTTTAAGGTTAAGAAGGGTATATCCCAATACAAGTAGATTAAGTGTCCCATTTTATTTTAAAGAAAATTGTAAAAAAATTTAATCACATATGTTTCAAATATTATTTTCACGACCATAAGAAAAAAAATAATACTATCAATTGGCACTCCCTTTTCAAACAATTTTCAACTTATGTGGCATATTTCGACACAATTTAATATGACTCGTTGTTAGTCCTGGTTGTCGAAAAAAAGATTTCCTCACAAATATTGCCAGAGGCCTGTAGTATTATATAAAAAAAATTACCGTAGTGCGTCATTTTAATGAAATATACTCCCAGTATACATAGTTTTTAGTTCATAGTTGTTTTTTACATAGTAGTATCATATTTATGTGCAAATAACATGATTTTAACCCTAGAAAGAAAGATGACCATAACTACCTATTCGGGTAGCATAGTATTATATATTTTTTGAAAAAATATCGTTTTTCCAGACTTATCTATACTTAATACTACAACTGATAAGTTTATTTGTATTCCAAATATGTTCAAAATTAAACCTTTCCTTTAATAATATTCTTTTAACATTTTATCTTCCAGATATGGGCTCTTCGACTTCGAATACACGCACCAGTGCCAGGGCACGTCGGAGGCGAGCAAGAAACAGAAGTTGTTCCTAATGTCGTGGTGCCCCGACACCGCCAAGGTTAAGAAGAAGATGTTGTACTCTAGGTAAGGCTGTAAATACATAGTTATTAGGAAAAAAGGTGTTTTGTATGGAATATTACTATAAGTGAACTGCTTGCGTGAAGTTGGTTAAAATATAATTAGAAACAAATATGTTCAGTGTATTCTAAATTATTCATACATAAATTCTGTATAAGAACATTAAATCATATGAATGGCATAATGATAATTATTGAAACTAGTTCCCTAATAACAAGACAGAATTGTTGTTACAAGTAATAAACCCAATTAAGACAATTTTGATGTTTTTTTAACTCAACTTACAACTGACTACCTACCTATATTTATTTAGTATCACGCAAATTGTATTGTTTGGCAGACCTAGTGTTAAAACACTCCGTTCCCCATTTTCCGCCAAATTCTTCAAGTATTGCGTGTTGAGGTGGCGAAATTCGAGGTCGGGCATTACCCTATTATCAGAGGCGAGGAAATGAAAATATTAAATAATTCGACAGCTGTCGCGTTTACCGCTGCGTCACGACGGCCTCTAAACACGAAAACATTAACAGTATATATTTGTTACAGCTCCTTCGACGCCCTGAAGAAGTCGCTGGTAGGCGTACAAAAGTACATTCAAGCGACTGATCTCTCTGAAGCTTCGCAAGAGGCCGTCGAGGAAAAACTACGCGCCACCGACCGCCAATAAGCATTTACACAGAACGAATAATGATAATGTCGCAATAATGCTAATAAATAACACTTAAGTTTCATAAGAACTTTTTTACTGTCCCGAGCTCAGTCATATTGACTCGTTGTTGTCACATTATCAAATTCACAAGCTGTACGTTTTTTCATCAGTTTCTTTTTATACTGAAAGGGTCTACGCGATGAGCAGTGATATGATAAATAAATAATCATTGGTTCTTTAATTACATCTAATAAGCTTTCCTGTCTTGTCGGTATGTATGTACAGTCACCCGACCTTAGAGTAAGGGATGTTTATGTAATAATTTATATTAATACTAATTATTATATATATTTTTCCTATAAACTAAGCGAGTTAAGCTCAAACTAAATTAAATTCAGTGGCGTGTTTTATTTTTAAATTAAGTACAGGTTGGCCGGTTTTTTTACTTTGTAAAAACGATGGTCATTTTGATTTTGCTAGCAATTAGCTTGTAATTGGACCCAGCGGGCGGTTCATAAGTATTTTGTAACCATTTTATTCAGAAATACACTAAATATAAGTGATTGGTCGTTTTATTTTACCTTTTAAGTAAATTGATTTATTATTTAAGATTGCTGGTTCGAGTCTCACTCTAAGGAATAGATTATTTTCGCTTTAAACGACGTGCTCTGTCAATTGAGTCCCGTCACTCGAATCGCAATGTCTCGAAAAGTGGTGTCCCGGCAATGCACTGTTTTAACAGTTTCGTTTGCCTACCGTACTATACGTGAGAAAAGCATCTAGTGCTAAGATTTGTCATGAGTTTTTCTTAATTCGGGAAATAAAGGCAATCTACTAAAATATCACTGCTTTTCTTCATTAGTTTTATCTAATCATACCTGTGATTTTAAGATATATGAATGTTTGCGTCTGACTGGAAGCGCGACAGCTGTGGGTTCGAATGAATTACATTACTTTCCTTGCTCAGATAATTTGACAAACTTTCATCACTCAACACGCAATGTGCCAAAGTTGGGCGGTGAGCGGAGAACGGAGTGCCTTATAAGCGTAAATCAAAAAAAAAGTTGATTTAATTATCTCGATGCATTACCTACTTTTTTATAGAGTAAATGAAAGAACCTACTTATCCGGAATTTTAAATAGAATGTTTAATGATACCAAATGGATGAACCATCAAGATCGTGATAGTTTTGTTAATGATGGAGGGATCACATCCATTGTATGCAGCAATAATCCCGAGGAAAAAAATATGTATATATTGGTATTATTTAAAGATGTATCTAAATATTTATTTAATTGTGGCAGATAATTATTGATTTTCTTATTTATACTGTGCAAAAAATATTATAAAGAGGTGTTTAGTTGAACACTCTAATCTCAAAAATTACAGGTTTGATTTGAAAAAATATTTATGTTGAGGATAGTCCATTATCGAATAAAGTTATAAGCTATATAACAGTACGGTAATCATTTCTATATAAACCATTGTACCTGCAATGAGAGTTACCTAGGGAACTCGTCACAACACAACATCAGAATTCTTGGTTTTTCTATTTGAACATACGAGCAAAGCCGCACGAAAAAACAAGTCATAAATAAAACACAAATGGAAGTAATGAAAACATTTAATAAGACCTCTGGCAACATTATTGCTATCACAATAATTAACTACGGATCACAAATTACTACTTGATCAACAATGACAATTTGAAAATTTCAATCGTTATTTCGACTACATAGAATTATGATTACATTAATATGCATGCAGATTATCTGCGTAAAATCTGAATGATACTATTTTTCGTTTTCTTTTTATTGTTTTGCGTTTCAAGTTTAAATTACAAACAATAATCACTACTATAGATAATGCTTAAAAATTCTAATTTTTTTTAATTAATTCATTGAAATTTAATTGGCTTGTAACAGTATTATAATGCCATATGGCGCAAAATTGGTACTTTAATATATTATATTTTTATTTTCCATTTAATAAATATAAATATTTTAAATTGAAATACATTTTCATTTCATGGCAAGAACAACGAAGAAAATGTAGGCAACTACTATATATTTATAATAAAAAGTTTTAATTATTAAATATATTTATATTCGAAAATGGATTTTTTAAATCTTTTCAATAACTATTAACTTGTAATCTATTTGAGTAAAAAAATAATTTTAACAATACAAACATAATATCTGCGTACTATTTTTATGAATTAGATTAAAATGTTATTTGGACAAAGTTAGGCTGTCAGCGCACATTGTCATATATTCTACAAAGCGATTTAAAAGATAAATTATTATGTTATAGTTATTTACTCTATTAAATTATCTCACGCTAAGGGAAGTAATTAAAAATGACATAGTTTTAGCAAATTTATACTATTTTAGAATAATATTCAGTATATATATCATCATTTTGTAATGCACTGACAGCATGAAACATATTTATTATATTATTAGTTTGTCTTCTTTAGCGAGAAAGGATTTATCTATTTGGGGTTATATTTTACTGGGGTTTGATTTATATAGTACAGTACAGTCGAACAGTCGTGGCAGCCCTTAAGGTAGCTGCAGAAACCTACTTCAGGTGCAGATTAGATTTTAGGATTTTTTTACTTTTAAAAGTAAATATCCGAATGAACAATTCGTAAAACTTTAGAAAACTTTACTTCGGGGCGACCACGACTCGTCGATATTGGTACACGTATCCTGTGCGTGATTGTACTTTCCATAGATGCACTGAAAAGCTTTTAAAGATTAACTTAATTTATAGCTCTTTATATTTTAAACATTTATAAAACAGTTAGTACAGATCCAATATTCTATTATCAAGTAAGTCAAC
>DWLH01002293.1:0-11047 GCA_018249795.1 Heliconius telesiphe telesiphe | reverse complement strand
ATTTTAACACTGAACTTCAAACTGAAAGTCAAATCTATCTAAATTTAAATGCGGGCTACCAAAATATAAGGACCAATCCACCAAACGTAGGTTACCAGAAAATGTAACAATAATTGTCCCTTCGAAACAATATCGTGAGCAAAGTGAACTTCAAGGCTTCAAGAATAGAAGTGTAATTTGTGTATCCTATGGTGAACAAGCAAATTGGTGACTTCCTCGATTTTTATGTTTATTGATAAAGCGTCTCACAATTGCTACAGATTTGGTCTTGAATTGAACGAACCCATTGTGGATTAGTCGCTTTTATAGACGACGCAACAGACTGAACTGTTTGAGTGCACAAAGTAAAATGCTACTAGTAAAATATTATATCGAAGATTGGTAACCAAATTAAGTTTTTATTTTACCAATTTTATAACGCAACGATCAATTCATAACGCAACGATAGCCAAATTTCTGTTTATTACTTCAGAAACTGTGTTAGCACAAAGTTTTCCATTGGACCCCGCGTCCACTTACATCACAACCCTTCCAAAAAATAGAAAATAAAAAACCGAAGGGGACTTTAAAATCGTTATTATAATCTCGGACGCCATTTTGCCTATGGGGACGCGCCCTTCAATTTTAAATCTTTTTCCAACAAAAACCCCTTTGATGTTTATGCATTTCGGCAATATCTCCCGCACCACTAGATACATGACATTTGGCCATTTCGAAAATTTTGCAGATGGATATTTCAGATTAAAACTTTAATGCCAATAACTGTCTGTTCGTGATAAAACATGACATCGAGTATTATTTAATCACCCTTTAAAATACTAATCTTTATGCGTATATAATACATTATAGACATAGTCTAAGAAAACGTTTTATATTTTTATTTACGACATTAGACGGTGTCAAATGGACTTTTAAGCTGTAGTTATAATGTCGGTCACACTTGAACAACAATCAGCATTAGCGCAACGTTCTATTAATCAACTCATTTACAAGACAAACACTTCAAAAAAAGAGACGTGTGGGAAAATGTATGTAACGCAACACATTCCAAATTCGAATGAATCTGAAAGGCGAGTGAGATTTGAAAAGAGAATGAGATTTGAAAATAGAACATGCCATTAGGAATGAATACAATGGTCTCATTGGTCGATTTGAAAAAGGAACAATTTGTTAAACGTCAAATATGAACTTTTTTATTTCCGTTGTAATGAAACGCTGCGCAGTGTGATGCCTAGTGTAGTACGAGGTTTTTGTTGGATCACCGCGCTCGTTTCTCATTCGTTTCGTCCGTCCGTCTGCTATACTTATTAATGTCAAAATTTAAATAGGAATTTGAATAGCCCAAAATGCCAAAGGCGACAAGATTATTACGTTATTAAACTCTTTCAAGCGCAAGAAACGTCCTAATTAATAGCCGTTGGATCGTGCAAAATGATTGGTAACTTAACTGCTTATCAGATGTACGAAGATACATACATGCATACATACATAAAATAAAAAGTTGAAACAAATAATCACATAGACGTTTATACAAATAAGATACAATGATAGTCGAACTGTATTTTTTGCGTTCACTGCCTACATATTGTCTACTCTCTCATGCATTCAATTCTATAGCCGACAGACTTTCTATCTAACAATCGTTTATCGGGCGATCACAAACACGAGCAATGACATGAAACTATCAATATTTCTAATAACATTTAAAAACAAAGTATTAGTTTCGTATACGCGAGCGGCGGCCATATTAATCATTGGAACGAATTTCCGTGCGCCATGTCATACGGAGTTCGTTTATTAAAAATGTGACGTATCAAGATCAACATCTCATAGAATGCGATAACAATATATGAGGGCGCGAGGCGCGAGCGAGACGAGCGTGTGCTGACATTTCAACGGGTCATCAACCCTACAAGCGTCCTTCTCTAACTAGAATTCGAATTTGATTTGAATTGTTCCTAATTTTTTAATATTGACCCGTTCGCTCCGGACTCCGGTCTTTATGTACTCATTTTTATTTCAATTCACATGGTTTATTAAAATTTATTTCGACTAGATACTCCGCTGTTGTGCTTCCGTTTGCCTCTTAATGGTCTGGTAATCCATAAAAGAGGAATAAATGGTTGTAAAATATCGTTAAGTAATTTTATATCTTTACAAAGATTGATAATAGCCCGCTTCCAACTAAAATCGCGCCGCTCAATCGCGTTTTAAGAATTCAGTGTTTTTTTACTCGACTGGTTTTATATTACTGACATAACTTTGAATATATTTGTACGTAAAGGATTATGATAAATCGGTACATCCATATGAATAGTCGTTGGTTTTTCAATTTGCGTTGCTCATTCCGCATCGTGATTAAGATATTTTTTGCCAAAAAGTTTTTGCGGAGCGAAGTTTAGATGTCAGATCGAATAGTTCTAATTATTGCCGGTAATGAGTTTACAGTTAATTTATTTCGTTATATTAAACGGACGTGCTCAAAAGTTCCGCAGTCAAGACTAAGTACGGCCGCGCGCCGCCGATACAAAACGATCGCGAGGCTCAGGATGCATACATTCCATTTATACGCCCCTAAGCCTAAATTAAAATGCAAGAACACAGTTCTATTCGAAACAAAAGGTACAAAAATGTTAAGCAACCCATAGGAGAATCATAAGCGGTCATAACTGGTTATTCCGATCCATTTATGGCGATGTAATCCTATTGTAAGATCCTGCCTCTATAACGTGGACGTGTGTGCGTACAAACACACATAACTATAAAATGTGTTCAATCATTAATTTTGTCTGTAATTGAACGAGTTGCGATCTTTGACTGCAAAAAGCTGATGTTTCTTCGAAACTGAGCCAAGTATTAAAGTGTACCGATCGGATGACGGGCACCGACATCTCGAATTTATACGTTCATAAAATTCTTTTGTCAAATTTACGTCGGAGTTCCCAATAAAGTGGACGCGCACGTTGAGCGCTGAATTCTTTACCGAAATCATCGTCTACTCGGGTTTTTCTGCCGGTTATTATCTTTCGTATATACGCATGAAAACATTTACTTCTCCCCATTAGAGGTATACAGCTTTGAAATTCTCAAAATTTTGACAAAGATTAGACGGCGTTCAGAACTTCGATCGAGTTTCATACCCTGCCCAGCGTCTGTTCATAAGCACAAAAAAAAAACATCGACGCTTCGCCTTAAAGAAAGTGAGCACACACAATCGATAATTACTCAAAAAGAAAAATCTCTACCGAAAACGCATTCATCATTTATCTGCGGTCCATATCAGCTACTTGAACAAACTACTTTTCTATTATTCATTAGTTGATTGTACCGTAGTGGAGAGAGAGGGGGCGGGAGGGCGGAGGGGATAGGAGGGGAGGGGGGGGGGGTCCGCCTGTGCTGCAACGACCTGAAATTCGGTAACCGACTTTACATTAATAATTACTTCTCAAAATAATGCTAACTTTGATGCACGACTCCGATAACGATTGGTACGGTCGGCAGCTACCACGATACGACTGCCGTAGAGTAACAAATACAGTGTCTAATGTCTTATTAGAAATGTCTTCTAGTAAGATTTTTTTAACAATCATAACAAGAAAATAAAAGTATATGGAAAACAAGATTATTATAATTACATATATAATCATTTTAAATTGATCAAGAACATCAAGTATAGAAATATGGCATATACTAATTACATTAAGCGCGATCAATAAAACAAGATTTGGTGACCAATTTCACATTTTATCTCCACCATTGTTTTGCCGTTTCGTATAAATAGATCACTTATCTGTCATACAAGAATCCAAAGCTGACGGATTGTCCGACTGGTTATTTTAAGCTGTAATCTTGCGCAAGCTATAGGTTGCATCAGTTAATTAATTTCATGCGACGTCAGGATCGATCACACCAGTTCGGTTTAGCATAGATCAAACGTATGTTTGTTTGTTGACGTGACAAGTAACGTTACTTAAATCGTGATATCTGTATGTGATGGAGATGGAGATGATATGGATGTGGAAGTGTCTTAATATTATTTATTAGTTTAGAAAGTATTTAAAAGGACAATAGGTAAAGAGTATTAGGCGGTTAGGGGATTTCAGGTCATTAGATGTTGGCTAGTGTCTGATTGTAGATATGATAGTTTTGATTTCAATGATCGCCTGGAGGGATTTTTTAAATTTTTTCGGCTTCATACTGTACTCTAAATAAATGTAAATAATATGCAATATCTAAAAAAAATACAAAATATGGAGCACAAAGTGATTTACAATTCTTGTGCTTTTGAGACATGAAAAAATAAACTCAACCCTAAATTGAGTTGAGTTGAGCATTTTCTAATAAAAAACAATATTCTTAAGTAAAGCCATTATCAGAAATATATTAAGCATTCCATTCATTTACATACAAATGACATAAGTATTTCATGCTGCTGTCCGTACACCACGTGCTCAAACACGGCAACAGCCAAACGCGAATGTAGGGATTTTTGTTATACCAATATCAAACTACAAGATATTATTGAATTCAATTTATTACACAAATAATTCAATGTTACAAAACAATTTACTCAGAAACCATATAATTAATTGACTATACCTACTACTCGAGAAATATTTGATGTTAATCAATTTTAATTTACTATTATTGCTTAATTACGATTTGGTCGTTGTAACACGGTTGCAATATGCCTGGTTGTGAATGAAGGTAGTAGGCTCACTTCCCAAACGAAAGAATATTTACATATACAATATAAATATTTCTCAGATTACCCAGTGTACGACGTATCTGTAAAGCTTATTCCAAATGGGCCTTTAGAATACATAGATAACAAAGTTATAGCCAAATTCTTAAGTCGTTGCTTGTTGATCGGACGAAATCAACGCTGTGCGTTGCCGCGTTTGCTGAACGAGAAAAATGAAAATATTAAATATTCATTTCCGTGAGCGGGAACCGAATCTGCTACCGTCGAGTTTACAACCGCGGTCTCACTGCGCCACGAGGGCCTCAATATACAAATAAATATTTTATTTACATATTTAATTATTTATGGTATAGCGTAAACAAAACTTCAATAAATATAAAAAGTAATCGAATGGACTTTTATAGTATCAACAGATCCGATGTCTAATATTAATGCAAATGAGTCGATTAATGCCAATTTAAAAAGCGATGGTTACATTTTTATCTTTATCACTAAAAGCATGTTAATATTTAAGTTTTTTTTAGACATTTTCACTCGAATTTGATTTATGAACTAGTTATCTCTGTTGTATTATTTTAGAGTGTATTATAAATGACTGAAAATATAGCATATCCTCGAGTAGGAATCAAACCCACTAACATCGTGTTAACACTCAATAATTTCCTAATTATATGTTGTTGTTTATTTAGCTTTATTTGTAGAAATTTATTAATTTAAGATGCTTATTAGTGCCAGGTTAATAAGTAACTCGCCTGCCCTCGAACGCAGAGGTCACATGCAGATGGCAATCTTTCTGATATCGGTAAATATAATATCTAAGCTAATAATATTACACATATTGGAACCAAAATACAAACATTTTGAAATAAATACTATTGTTTTAAGTAATATTCCTTTCTAATATTATATTTGATGACTAGATGGCGGATATTAACGCCGCATTTTGTTTAAGTAAATCGGGGAAATAAAATATTTTTGTAGCTTTGGAATTCTAACCCCCAATCATAGTACAGTCAATTGGTCTACACTTAATGGGATTTATACACTAAACCCCACAATTAAAAGTTTTACCAAAAAAAAACAATCAAATTACGACAAAGAATAGTGATAGTGCAATTCAAAACACTTATTTAAATTACAATCTCACTTCATAAAGAGTTACGTTATGTTGCTAGTTGCAGTTCAAATATTGGGCCAATATATTCCAATCTATTAAATAGTATGGTGTTTGTATAGCCTTGGTATATTGGTCCATGTGTAGCCAACATAACATGTAACAACTATGCCTCAGGCACTTACGGTACATACTTCGCTCTAAATTCTTATGTCAGAATCCGATTAGAAATTTCGGTTTGATGGAAAACTGTTGTGCCAGTTTATATTATGTTGAGACGTTAAAAAAAGTTAAGGCCCGTCCACAATGAGGTGTGATGGTAAATGTATTAACGGTAAATATTGGTAAATAGATAATTAGATAGGTTTATCTTTTATATTTGGTAAGTAATTGAGTGGATATTTTAATAGAATATTATTTAGGCAAAGCGCGGCGTTGAGTTTCGCCAATCAACACGCAGTGCCAATAGAATTGGGCGTAAAGTGGGGAATGGAAGCGTCTTAGTGGTAACAAAGCATCATAACACTTCCAAGTTCTCTCTGTCTACCGTGCTATGTGCGGTATATAGCGTGAAGCTAAAAAAAAATACAAAATAATTTATTCAGAAAAAAAAACAACGTGATAATTACTTAAACTTAAATAATTAATTATTATCATAAAACTAAAAACATCTAACAATAATCAATTTTAATACAATATTTTTTTTTAATTAATAAAAAAAATCTATCCGATATCGTGTAAACAAGCTCCAAAGTAATATCCACTATTACGCGTCTCGAGATAACGCGATCTGTGTGAAACGATACATAATTACGAACATTTTGTATTTTTTTTATTATACTTGTAATGTCGGTGCAATTTTGGTTGTTTCTATTCCAATAAACATTAAGAAATATATTTTTGGTAAATTGCTTTTGTAGTTTTATTCTTTATCATTTATTTTTATTAAACAATTTACTTTGATTCTACTATAACTTTGGCATTTGATGACGATTTAATTTTTAGTTAATAGTAAATGATGAATTTATCGTTTACATAATTAAAAGACAATAATTTAAGACGGTGACATACGAAAGGACTGATTAAAGTTTTATAGAATTATTATTACTAGGTTTTTTCTTTCCTTTTATTTTAGCTTTGGAAAAGTATATCGTGTAAGTAATATCCAGAAAAAAAGTCAGGTACATTTCGATCGATCAACAGACTCAGCACATTATATTTTTTAGCTTTAGTCATAGTATAAACAAGTAATGTTTACTTTACTTCCAAATCTTTATGTCAATACTTCGAAATCGAGAAAAATTACAAATTTTCTTAAGTGTTTGATTCTACACTTGAATATATAGGTTTTAGTTATAAAAATAATATTAAGAAGGGCTCTCGACACGTAGATATTTGTTTTTACTGACTAAGTAGTGTAAAGAGTGTTACTTTAATATTTTATAACATTTCGTAGATATTTGCTGTGTAATTGTTTGATTTATATACTCTTTTAACATTTTTACCATCAGGAAGCAATATTTTTAATTATCCTTAGATTGTTAATAAATAATAATACTACCGTTAAAATAACTTAATTTTGCTTTGATTGGTATGCCATGGAAAAAATATTATATTATATCTCTTTATACATCTCGTGCGCTCGAACTGATCGAATCAAACGCGAAGGAATTCGAATTTCAAAAAGTATAATGATTGATTGTCAACCAATGACAATCGCGTATACAAATTCCTAACCAATTTGAATATCGAACGAGTTCTTTTTTTGTTGTTAGTAGCGCGTGTTGCCAGTAACGTTTCCACAGATAGCACAATAAGCAATTACTTTAATTTTTTTTCACTCTAGGAGGCTATTGTTTGAATTAATGAGGCGATGTTTTTGTTGAGTTGATTAGGATGCATAATAATATTTTAAATATAAAAAAAAAAACAATAAGATGAATATACAATAAGATGTTTAATTACTTTTAAGTATCGATTCTTAATAATAAGTTTATATCAAAAATATATTTGTTATTTCTATTATAGTAAAGTATAGATTAAAATAAATTAAATGTTGTATATCAATTATATATCTGTACTAATACTAATATCTTATAAAAGGCATGCTTTGTGTAAAGTAACCCAATATAACTAAATGCATTCAACAAGCTTAAACAACTGCGTTTAAAAAGCCATATGTTTTAGGGCTGCTTCCGGTCTTACTTCATAATACTTAATGATGTGTATATCTCATTATATATTTCTATGTTTCAATTTAATATTGTTCTTTATTGTTTTAATTCTTTTAATTATTTAATATGTCTTTTAATTATAACGTTGTATCGTCGGGGGAATGAATTATTTAATATTTTCATTTCAACTTTCCAAACAAGGCAAAACGCGGCGTTGAATTTCGTGAAGTTCAGCTGCAGATTTTTTTGTTCTGAAAAAAAAACTAGGATATGTAAAGGCTAACAAATTATTACAATGTAAGTATATTTAACTTTGCTTGGTTTGTTTCTTGGTCTATCTTATAAAATATAGATAAAGAACGACTACAAATTAATAGTTATTACATTAAATCTTCAAAACAGATGCCAGCCCTATGTTTATCTTACATTTATATCACTGTGTGCGTAGCTTTATACGTGTATCTAGTAATTAAAGTATGGAAATAGTTATATGCGTTTTGAAGTGTTTTCTTCATAAAATTCAAGTGGCTGGGAACTCTTAATGTCGTTGAACTTTTTTTTTAGTAGGTACTTATGGAATTAAATCATAATCGATATAAAATTTCGTGGAGATGTTTCAAATAAATATATTTCAAGTCATTGTTTAATTGACATTTATATTAAAACATTTAAAATTATGATTGTAAAAAATATATATCTTAACTATAGAAAAAAATCATAACTTAAAATATATCACTTATCTCTATATTTATAACACGCTTAATAATTTGCATCGCGCTGCAGACTAGATCTCCATATATAATTTATATTAATCTTATGTTTTAATCTACTCCATATAATATGTATCTAATAAACTATTGTAGATACAAAAAAATTGTTTATAACCACTAAACCGGTAATTTGAGTGAATGTTGCGAAATTTGAACGGTTACTGAGGTCGTTAATCTCTCTTGATCTAAAAGTGTCTATTTGTTTGAAAAACGTGTGCGATGTATGAAACTAGACTGTGAGACGTCACTTGGTACCTATAAGCTCTTAATGAATAAGTGTCAATTAACAAAATACTAGTCTAGTCTCTAATTTAAGAAAAAACATTGAAAAGTATTTGTAATTCATATACGTTTCGCAACTTTGTATGTATTACAATTATTTTTCGGGAAATATAAAAAAATATACTTTTACAAAATTAAATTAAGTTATCATGTTGGAAATCGATTATATTTATCGGACTGTATAATGTTTTTCCACATTTACGAGATAACTATTTTGCACTAAATAAAAAAAAAACTAGGACAATGGCGCGCTCACCTCACGACCGGCCCACGGTAATTGAAAATAATAATTGAATTCAAATTAAGAATACGAAATCAGAACAGAATGCGTTCCATATTTGAAATTCGCGTGGCCGCGAGTCTACGCTGTTTTCTTTTTTAAAATTTGAATTTGGAATCGTGTGTGCTCTATTGTGTGGCAAAATGAAATTCGCGTTGCGTACTTCGTTACTTAAACTTGCTGACCGTTTTATATTGAGCCTTAAATCCATAGCTAATACTTACTTCATAAGATCTATTAACATTGGTATTGGAGAACAACGTTTTGTTAAATTTAATAGAGATCTATAAAGATAATTTACGAAACGGAATTTACTAACACGTTGCTCAACTCTGACCTAGAAATGGCAACTAAACAAAATAAGCAATTAACAATTTATCGAAGCCTTTGCCTCCCAGTTAATTGAACGGTCGCTAGGCAAATAAAATATATGTTTGTAGGAATGTATGTATGTGTGTGCAATCGGTCGAACGTGACAAGTGTGACAATCACGCTACGCTAACACCGGAAATTTATGAATTTAAATGTGAAAAGTGTTAGGAATTTAATGACAGAGTTCGTAGTAAACCGCGCCATGTCTTCCTGGTGCTCTATTACATAAATATTGAATAGTTTCATTGTTTATGGTTGGACGTCGACGCATAGATTATTTTATTTGTGTAATACAATTAAACCAATTTTGATAAAAAAATCGTAATATTTATCATTTTTTAATTCACAACATCTAATAGTTGGGCAACGCTTACCTAATTAGGCGTTCATATGACAGCTACAAGGCGTGGCCTTATAACAGACTGTGACACACGGACGCACAGCACGGTAATTCTCCTTTGTATGCTAATACAGAATTATCTAGCCTCTCGAAATTGTAATCTTAATACTTGCTTGGAATTTCTTCATCCGTTGTTCGGTTTGTAAGTTACTACGAGAGTTCAAAAGTTGCGATGATCGCGCGCTAGTTTATATTTGAATACAAAAGTATCACAGATAAAAAAAATATAAACTTAATTTAATAAAGATACAAAAAAGAAATCGAAATTTCATACTAACTATCAAAATCAATTTAAGAAATGAATGAATAGCCTCTTTCCCTAAGATTAGACAAGTAATAGTTGAAACGATCGAATTTATAACCGGAGGTGAGTACTTTGGTAATAAACCAGTTGTTTGACAGCTCGTGATAGCCGTATTAGTCTATACGGATATGGAAATTTGTAATAAGTTATATTTTATTTATTTTTTATCTAAAATATTATAAGAAGTATTCTAATGTTTAATTTATTAAACATCCAATTCTAGGTATATAATTTATCTTACAGTTTAGTGATCGTAACTGTTTACTATGATAAAAGTCGCGGATTCGAATTTTGTATTAATTACAGACTTACATTGACAATGCTATTATAAGTTTTTCGTATACGGAGGTATTAAAAGAATAAAAAAATAAAAATGACCTTTTTTTTACAGAAACATAATTTTTCCCTAAAATTAATAATCATGATTTGAGCTAAAGCTCAGCTAAAAAGGTACTTAACTTGAGCTTTCTGTAGCTACATTTATGTACCTACAGAAAGCTCAAGATAAGTACCTACGTTAAACAAATATTTCTCCAAACTGTCAAAGCTTCACGTCGCACTAGCAAAAATACAGTAAATAAATGTCATGACTCAGTTAAAAGAAATAATGATTAACGGAGATGTCACTTAATAGTTATTCAATTTA
>DWLH01002292.1:0-11051 GCA_018249795.1 Heliconius telesiphe telesiphe | reverse complement strand
TTGCTGGAAAGTGGGGAACGGGATGTGTTACACACTTATACACTAAGCTCCTTCTATCTACTCTGTTATATGAGGCGTACAGCATGAAACTTTTTAAATGTTACATTTCTCTGTTTCTCAGTCAGCTTACACCACATATTTTAAGTTTGTCTTTGTTTCTAAGTGACATAACCGTTATCTTGTTACATTCTAATTTCATTTATCGAACATATTACATATTTATAAATACATCGTTTTACAAAAAAGCTGTTCAGCATAAACAGAAAATTCTACCACAGTCCCTTTTCACCCTATCGTCAAAATTAATATAAGAACAGAGCAATAATGCAAACTTTTATTATAAATATTATCTTAAGTAAGATCTTAAGCAGCAGTACGGGAGTGCATATTAAGACGCTAATATCTCGTAACTCATACCAACGTCAAATGAAGCCATACTCAAAGGATTCAGTACGACATTATTACGATATTATTATTCCACACAAAATAGGCTATTTGTATGAGTGCAATTCTTGAGTATTGATTTGATTATTAGGAATATTGTTTACAAAATAGTAAGTCTATATATAAATATAGTGGTTGAAAATAATTTCATGTTTTCTAAGTTATTTTTTATTTCTTAAATTTCATTATTACAAGAGCGATTCAAGAATCTGATAAAATAAATTACACTCTTAAATTGTTCGTCTAATGCCATTCAAACAGAGCTATAGCGGAAAAAAGTTTAATTGTTTCAGTCGGAAAGAAAAATGTAGCAAGTAATAAAGCTGCCGCGACTCCGCTACAAGTCGCTGCTCGCAGGTGTACCTTTGTTACAGTTATATCTTGTTGTTTAATTTCCTTTAGCAATTAGAGCAAGTATTTGAGCAGTCGTTTAATCACTGAGGGAAATTACGTTCGTACTTCATATAAAAGAGTGTTTAATGATGTGAATCATTAAACACTCACTTCATATCACAACAACAACACTCACATCACTATCATCATTAACGATTTACGAAATTATTTTTGCGTTTGTGTCACATAGATATCTTCCTCTTAGAAAATCTGACTCTGATGATATATTACATACGACCACCTCCGTCATGGAAACAATCATGTTAACATACTTACATTTTAAAGAATACATAGGACATAGATGAAATTGACATCTGACGCGCTCTAGTATGTTCATGCAACAGTTTTTTTACATTTTTCCAAATCTATATCGATCACTCCACCGATCAAAAGATATGTATTATATGGCACTTTTTTCTCGTTATTATATACGCTTCGCAACCCAATAGGTCTCTATGACGCTCGAGTAAATCCCGATTTAGCATCGTCGTATTACGTTTGTACTATAACACGGATGCAAAGCTCAGCTTAAGCCTTGCGAACTGTACGCGTTTAAAAATAACTTAAACTTAACTTAACTTATCTTAACTTATCTTAACCTGCGGAGTAAGGACTCCGCTTATTGTTGCCTTTAAACGCTCCGCTGTCTCACACTGAATGTATCTTGAGTGTCACAAAGACGACTCAAAGAGTGATGCTTCACTTGGAACATGCATTAGAGATTTGAAAGAATATAAGTTTTTTAATAAGGTGAAATTAAATTTCATTCGAGGCAGTCAAAGTTATGATTTAGTGGTTTTGTAATTATTAAAGAAACAATTTCGTGTAAGTTTAAACTGTTCTAAAACTACTAAGCATTTTATGTAACCATATTTCGATAAACATTTACTTTTATACATTTTCAGAATAATAAATAAAAAAATTGTATTATAGGTATTTGATTTCACTGTCAAAACTCAACAGTTTCAATTTTCATTTACAGATTCCATAGATACGCGAACAGATAAATCAGCTTCACGCTGTATCCCGCACACACCTGCTGTGTGTAGGCAAAAGGAACTAGTATTAAGACACTTCGTTACTCACTTTCCATTTCCAATGCGTGACGAGTGGCGGAACTCAACATCGGGCTTTAGCCTTGGTGTCAGAGCTAAGAAATGAAAATATTGATAAATAGTAATCCATTTCGTCGAGTGGGGATCGAACTCACAACCGTAATATATAAAGTATAAGTTATAACCTCACCTTTATGCCCCTGCGCCACGACAGCCTCGTTAAAAGAGAAATAAAATTTCTATTCCAAAACAATGTACGTATCCAAAAGTCGATAGTGCACGTCTATAAAAAAAATCTACTACATTATATAAACTTCGTTACAATGGCGACAACCATTAAAAGAAATAAATATATTTGCATCCATTTCATACAAATATTTATTTTCTGTTTCTGATTTCGATAAATCATTATATTTTGTAACCATCACATTTCCCACAACGAATTGCAAATGAAGCAAATAACTTTATACAGTGAGCTGTGAGACTGACGCGCGAACAAACAAGACGAACTGTGTACGAATGAGTGATCTGCAATAGGAAAACTAGATATATTAATTATTTCACCGTATTTACATTTGTTATTTTCAAAATAAAGTTAAGAGGAATTCATTTGTGATTTTTTTTATTATTTAAATATGAACGTACGTTATTGTTTTAAAATTTGAATTATGTGCGGGTTCTGTTTTTTTTATTTTGTTTATTTATACAAAAATAGAAAGAGGACCAAGGTAAAAGCAGTTCATTCTTTAATTCTGTTGGGTAGTTGAAAATAAAAATGGATTCTATTAATATATTAGTTCTTTATATAATTATTAAAATAATCAAATTTTACCTTATAAATAAACTGATCAGTAAACTAAATTACAATTTTATATCGTATAAAAAGAAGTTATTTTCGTATTTCACGAACCATTAGTCCCTCGGGGGAGAAGTTCTGTGTCAAGAGTTACTATTTGCATTGCAGATTTCTGCGGAGTCGTGACTTCAGTTTTTATAAAGATTTGTAGTATGTTGTAAAACTGTTCTTAAAGTATTTTATTGACTTCAGTAAGAGTACTTTACAATACAGGTATATAAAGTTTAACTTTAATCACCTTCACTCTGTATGCCGCTCGCAGAAGGGTAGGCAGAGGGAACTTCGTGTTAAGACGTATTGCGTGTTGAGTAGTGGAACTTAACGCCGTGCTTTGAGTTATACCACTCAACACGCCCAGCCTCCAAAATTTGGCGGAAAATAGGGAATGGAGTGTCTTAAAAGTAGGGTCCCTCTGTGCTGCTGTGTGCGGGATACAGCGTGACGAGAATTACAAATGTTTATGGGGATTGATGGATTTTTGATCCTCTTTCACGCCACCTCTTTAATGTTGTCAAGTTTTATTTTTCATATATCCACATAAGTAATTTAAAGAGAGTCATAATTTTGAAAATAAATAAAAAATATTGAACATAAAAACTGAAACGTGAATGCTTTAATTACTTTGCCTACTTATCCTGTTATTATCATCATCAATTCTAATACGTGGAAACCGTCCAAGAGGCGCGGGTTCAAACTCCGCTACGTTCAATTTTTTATACGTTTTCTAAATAAATATTTTTCTTTCCTAAGTGTGGAATAACAATTTAAAATTGTATAAAATATCAATTCTAATTATGATCAAGTTATTATTATGTAAGTATGATAAATAAAAAAAAATAACTTAAAACTACAATAATAAGAGAACAAAACATAAAAAGCTGGCCAAGTGTGAAGCGGTCTCGCGCACGAAATGTTTCCATTTTTTATAAAAACGGCAAAAAATCACATTTATTGTATGAGAGCCCTTAAATATTTAGTTTATTTAGTATTTGTTGTTATATTCAAATACATCAATTGTGAAAAAAAATATTATCTAATTGTTATGGTTTATGAGAACAGCCTGGTGGTAGTGCATCGGCGTCTTGGTAATAGGTCCCATTGAGTACGAAACCCTAAAAAGACAAGTTCTTTAGGAGCAGAGTAGAGAGAAAGGGGATAGTGTCAAGGCACTCTGTCCTCTGTTTTCCATGCGAGTTCGTGATGGTGCGTGGTGAGTGTATCACATTTAGTGTTATGATATTTGAATACAATTTTCTTTAGTGTAGTCCCAATTCGGGTCAATGTAATCAGTAAAATTTATACATACACATTTCACACACACATTACCTCAAACCGAATTGAACCCACAACAAACGCCTTTAGCCAAACTCGTCTTAAACATCATTTAAATTAACAAAGAACTCTTAAAAAGCAATCTGACATTAATTTTCAATGATTTTCTTATTGATTTAAATTAAATTGCAAGCGAGTTGTCTCCATTACTTCGGACTTTCCCGATAAACTTAACTATTTTCTCCTCGACATAGATTATTTTTCTTGACTTGGGAAAAAGGAATGAGTATTTTATTTTGTGTCTTATCTTCCCTAACATCTTTTAAGGGTAAATAAAGAAAATGTAGGGTGAGACCAGCGTTATTTAAGTGATACTGTTAAAAGCCGTTTTAATAATATTACATTTATATGATTACTGTAAAAAAAGTTAAAACAATTTAAAAAAACCAACCAGCATGACTGAAAATACCATTTGACATTAAGAATGGCGTCACATGAGAATTACTAAAAAAGACGATAACCAAATACATTTTCAATAAAGAAAATATAAATTGAGGCCAGTCGTGGCGCAGAGGCACAAAAAGTGTCTGTAAAATCTACTGGTTGTGGGTTCGATCCCCACTCGAGGAAATGAAATATTTATCTACATTTATATTTTCATTTCTTCGCTCTGGTGCCGAGGCAAAAGGGCGGGGTTGAGTTCCGCCGCTCAACACGCAATGCCTCCGAAACTCGGCGGAAAGTGGGAAACGGAGTGTCTTAACACTAGGTTCCCTCTGCCTAACCTGCTGTGTGCGGGATACAGCGTGAAGCCAAAATAAAATATGTACTTATATATATGTAAATTTAATGTAACAATTCCGAATTTTAAAGCCGCGAGGCGCAGTAACATAAGCGTTTGACTGTAAACGCGACGATTGTGGGTTTGATCTCCACTCGTGGCAATTAATTATTATTTATTAATACTTTCATTTCCTCGCTTTGATGTTGAGGCAAATCGTAGAGTTGAGTTCCACAACGCAATACGCAATGCCTCCAGTATTCGGCGGAAAGCGGGGAACGGAGTTTCCTAACACTAGGTTCCCTCTGCCTACCTTGCTTTGTGCGGAATACAGCGTGAAGCCGATTTTTGGTTAATTAATTATTATCAATAAAGTAATAAAAGTTAAATATTTCATAATTTTACTACTTTCACTGTTAGATCAAAGAGTGGATGAAAATAAAAGGATATTAAAAATAACTAAATATTAATTATTAATAGGAACAATTTCTTAACAAAAAGTAATGATCAAAACTGAAATCAAAACCATAAACGTGAAATGAGAGCCAAGTTAAATATTGAGTTAAATGCGTCCTTCCCAACTGCTCAAACCAAAGAATGGAAAATCTATGTGAGTGCAGAGTTCTGTAATCACTCGGGATAAAATTCAACCTCCATTTTTTAAGGGATTATTTTAACACGACTATCCAAACTTTCAATTCAGTCAAAATTTAGTCAAATTCATTCAATGTCAGTCATAGTTCACTAATAAATTGAAAGCTTTTAGGTTTACTCAGTTGATTACATTTTTCGATATTTTTGTTTTGTTTATATTGATATAAAAGACGTGTAAGCTTTTTAAAAAAATATTTAAAAAAGTAGGCAGAGGGAACCTGTGAACCTGGTGTTAACACACTGAGTTCCCATTATGACACTGTGTTTCTCCACTTTCTGCCGAATTCTCGAGGCATTGCGTATTGAGAGGCGGTACTCAACGCCTCGCAACCAGAACTAAGAAATGAGTGGAGATCGAATTTTTTTTCGAATTGGCTTTAATGCTGTTGAGCTTGACTGGTCTTGACAGCGTCACTGGGATTTTTCTTCAGGGGCGCAGCTACTCTCGCCCCTGAAGAAAAATTACGAGCTATGATGGACGCTCGGAGATCGAACCTACAACCTTTGCATTTATAGTCACGCGCTCGTGTCTCTGCGACACAACAACCTTCGATTTTTTTAAGAATGTTATAAAAAATAATATAACATATTCCATATACGTACTATCTGCACTAAATCAGCTCATGTTTCGTACACACATTATTTATACTAGAGATTTTTAACACGTTATCACATATAAATTTTATTAAGGCAGATGTTGTCATCGTATAGATTTTATAAAGATGCTCAGTAAATACATCATCTTCACGCTGTATCCCGCACACAACAGAATAAGCAGAGGGAACCAAGTGTTAACACACCCTATTTCCCACTTTCCGTCGAATTTTTGAGGCATTGGGTTTTGAGTTGCGGAACTCAACGCCGGGCTTTTGCCTTGGTACTGCAAAACTAAGAAATGAAAATGTTAATAAATAAATAAATCATTCCCTCGATTGGGAATTTAACCCACAACTGTCGCGTTACAGTCACATCCTTGTGCCCCTGCGCCACAACCGCCACAAAAATAAAATTTAGTAAATTTACAGTAAATAAAATATTAGACTTTAGTCTTAATTCAATACTAATCTGATATAAACGTACCTACTCACCTACAGTCTAACGCAATAACGAGTATCGGGGATGGAAATGATGAAATGATCGTACACTTTAATGGCAATTGATGCACTATTATAAATTAGAAATTATTTTTTTACTTTACTAAAATGTAAAGATTATATTATTTCATATTAAGTATAACACTTGTATGCATACAACGATATAAAATAGAATTTATTAAGTATTTTGGAGAAGAATTATATGTATAATCAAATTAAAAATCGTCTTTTTTTTTCGTAGCAAGCTGTGTTTATCTCTTATAATTCTCCCATAAATTGCCTTGGCCACTACTGAATAAACAATAAACATATATTACCTAAAGGTATATACTTAAACTTAATTTAAATGTATTCAAATGATAAAATTAATTTGTGAGCTTAAATTAAAACGACCACAGTCGTAAGTGAAACGTGAACTATAAACTCTGCGTTAATTGAAAGCCGACGTCGTAATCGATTTAATATTTCCACTTGGTTACCTACGAACATTACGTTGGCGGCGTCGGAGATCCCTTTGGCTTGTCAAGTGAAACTTCTCATCCTCACTATCTATCTATCTATCGAGTGGATTGAGACTTTAAAGTGTATTTAAATTTTACAGTAGTATAGGCTAGAGATAAGTCTGTTTGTGTGTTTTTTTACCTTCACGCTGTGCACGATACAGCAAAATATGGCAGTGTCGGTAGAGCAAATCTAGTGTTAAGACGCTCTGTTCTTTATATTTCGCCAAATTTTGGGAGACACTGAAATATTTCATTTGCCAATTGGAACTCGAATCCACACTCTTTGGATGTGAATAGTAGTATCGTACTACCATATTGCCTTTTTAACGACCATTGCAAATTTTTAATGAATTATTTTCTAGTAGGTAAATACGTAGCTTGTTACCGTAACGTATAATTTATTTCAAGTTGTTACTGAGTAAATAATGCTGAAATGCTTTAAATAAAAATAGAAATATTTTTAAGGATGTCTCCATATTTATTCTAGCAGCAAATGAACGTGATAATATATACAAATAATTATTCAACTACGCATTTGGATTTGTTTAAATATTTAAAACGTCAATAACTTTGCCTCATCTGTGATGCAATTCACAATTCAGTAGGTCATTCGGCTTTTCCAGAAATTTATGAACTCGCGAACGTCGTATCCCAGAACTTCCGAACGCAGGGGATTTCCCGCTGTGATTGAGTGAAGGATTCTGCAGTACTTTGAATTAATGTGCCTAGAAATTTCATATATCATATTAGTTATCAAATATTTTTTTTTCGTTAGGCTAGACTTCTAATTTAAGAATAGATCTAGTACTAGTATATGAATATTTAAGTTTATTCCCTAGGTTTTTTTTGCTATTGACTAAATTTTTAATTAAAGTTTAGTGAAGAAAGAAAGTTTTTAGGAAAGAAATTTTTAAAAGACGCTGAATAATGATGGAAAGGGTTATTATTCAAGAATTTCTCCAACATTCAACTTAATTATATAACTTTGTGTCAGAGTTTTGAAAGTACCGTAACTTTTTCCATGTAGGCTAAATTGAAATGATTATTTTCTTTTCTGAAAATTAAGGTCCAAAATTTCAAATCCAAATAGTTCTTATTAACTTGATAAATAAATTGCCCTTATCTAAAAATGCGCGGATACAACGGAATATGTATACAATTAGGTAGGCATTTTGCCTCAATAAATATGACGGATAAGCTTCACGCTGTATTCCGTATGTAGCAAGGTAGGCAAAGTAGAGGGAACCTATCTAGTGTTAAGACACTCCGTTGCCCATTTTCCACCGAATTCAGGAAGTATCGCGTGTTGAGTAGTGGAACTCAACTCCGCGCTTTGCCTCGACACCACAGCGAAGAAATGAAAATATTAAATATTTCATTTCCTCAACTGGGGATCGAACCCACAACCTGTCAAGTTTACGGACACACGTATATGCCCTTGCGCCACTACTGGCCATATTATTTATGTAAAAAAAACATTGTAGCCATATTTCCCAGACGTGAGGCACGAAACCTAAACCGAGCTCTTGTTTGTCATTTAAATGATTGACCCATTAATTAGTAAGGCCTTGGTCACTTTGTACAAACACTTTACTCTTTGTTGATCATTCAGATTTAATGGCGGTAATGAGTCTATAGGCGTTTGTGTTTATCTGTGGGGAGTGATTGGGGCTTCGTGATTACTGAAGGAGGGGGAGAAAAAAAATTGTTTGA
Source organism: Heliconius telesiphe telesiphe (assembly GCA_018249795.1). Classification (NCBI taxonomy): domain Eukaryota; kingdom Metazoa; phylum Arthropoda; class Insecta; order Lepidoptera; family Nymphalidae; genus Heliconius; species Heliconius telesiphe. Next base: position 2,286 of record DWLH01002292.1, on the reverse strand, counting down.
GAATTAGTATTATCTCAATAGATAGCGATAGTTATGAAATAAATATGAAAATAAAGAGGCCGTCGTGGCGCAGAGGCGCACGTGTGTGGCTGTAACGCGACGATTGTGGGTTCGATTTCCAATCGAAGGAATTAATTATTATTTATTAATATTGTCATTACTTTGCTCTGATACCATGGTGAAAACACGGCGTTGAGCTTCGCCATTCACTCATAGGTTCTACGTAAAACGTAGAACGTACGGTTAGCGGTCAGAGCGCTTGAACAGTTTCCAACAAGCGCCGGTCCAAATCCCACTACGTCTAAATTTGTTTAACTTTTATTTGACATTTAGTTTTAAGCAATATATATATATATATATATATATGTTTTAACTGTCATAAAACAACGCTCTAGACTACTTATTCTGCAAGTACCTTTTACGTTCAACGATCCCTCTCTCCTTAGCGTGTTAATTATTAGAATATTATAATTAATCTTTAAATAGCACTAATGTGTTCATACATAAACTGCGTTAGGTATAAATACTTCCTGGCTTGTTTAGATCGTTAATAGCTTAATAGTTCACAAGTTGTTCATGAATGTTCTATTTATATTAAAGTAAGTTGAGCATTGACACTAAGTTGGTGCTAAGTAAAAGTTTATTATACTTAGTGCTATTATTATTTACTTTAAATATCAGGTTCTTAGTTCAAATATTTAGTTCCAGCGCCACGACAGGTTCTCTGTCGTGGCGCTGGAACACAAGCGTGCGACTGTAAACGCGAAAGGATGCGGGTTCGATTTCAACAAGTAACAAGCCTTGTTCCTAAATTCAAAACTTTTACAGATAAACATATATTTTTATTCTATTAATATTGTATGCAGATCTCAAAGTTTGAGAAAACAGGGGAAATTTAAATATTTATATATAAATCATCAACACTTGTCGATAGATTGATATACTTACTTACTGCACTCCACGGCATTAATGCGTCATAAAATAACAAAATATTGATTTATTACATAAAAATGTATCAAATAATATAGTAAATATGAATTCTAGGCTTACATAACAGTTTAGAGTTCAAAGTTTCATACAAACAGAATGAGAGATCACTCTGTGAGTGGCAAGTTTTGCTAATGCTGTCGATAAGCGTGAAGTTCGGTGACAGATGGTCCGACCGATACAAGTTGGAGGGTTGGAGCATACCAATTTCAGGTTTTTAGGTCCAACATAGAAATATTTAGCTCACAAACTTATTTTTGCACTCATTTTGTATACAAAAGTCAACAGTACAGTACAAATATAAATTTGTAATGATTTCTTTTTATGAAATACCTATAAATTTATTTTTTTTCGAATTTTTCCTTGTAATTGTAAGTTCTCAGTATCTGCCAAATTTAATAACTAATAGTCGACGGTACCCTACAGTTTAAATTACGCGGCGAATTTCATACAAAATCCAGCAAAAACGATGAATAAATGAATGAATACCTCGAGACAAATGATCGTAACAGGTGGAAAACAAAATGATACGAGTGGTTAAGGGTTCCATTTTTACATTTTGAGGCACGTGACCCAAAAACGTGTTAGTTACTGAATGACGACTAAGGATGTAGATACATATAACACTACTGGACTTAAAAAGTCAAAATTTGGCATGTTACAAAATAGACTGGTTACGGAATAGGGAGTGTATTATAAGAGGATTTGTATTTAATATAGAATATAGATAGGGTTTATCGAAATTCCTATGGAAAAGGGAAAAGTACAAAATTGTCTGTAAGTCGTCACAGACAAAGTTGCGGCCAGCGACTATTTTTTTTAACATAAATATTTAAATTATAATAAGAACTTAAATCGTCTTAGGCATGAACTCTAGAAAAAGTGTTATAATCAAAATTAGGATACATACAAATCACTAGACTCCTCAAATTATATATTGGTGAATTTTGTGTTCTATCTGATATAGCATCTCTACATTTAAAAATATATCTTCCAAGTCTTCCAGGGAGATTCAAATTCAAATATAAAACGAGGAGTTCTTAACATTTTTAAAAGTGTTATATCACACTTAGCAAATATAAATACTTATTTAGAAAACGTATAAAAATTTGAACGTAGCGGGACTCTAACCCGCGCCTGTTGGAAAGCGACCAGGTATGAACGTATGGCTTAGTGGCCTGGACGGTTTTTTTATACGTTTTCTAAATAAGTATAAAACGAGGAGCACATGTAAACAAAATTAATAGTATTGTTCGACAACCTTCCGCCTCGCGAGTTGGCGCCTCGCCAAGTGCTAGC
>DWLH01002291.1:0-11051 GCA_018249795.1 Heliconius telesiphe telesiphe | reverse complement strand
ATATTTTTATCAACAGTCATATAACCAAGACGTTTCGAATGTCATTCTTTAGCCAGGAATCTTACCAGCGCGATTGCTATATAACATTCGCAGGCAAACTAATGCCTTGAGTTCATTCAAATGACGACAACTTTTTTTGTAATGAACCGATTTTGATGAACTAAACTTTAGTAGTTAAGTTGAGTTAAAACAAAGCAATTGGTGAACTTTTTCAGAGAAATATGTGGATATAGATATCGACAGACATACAGACAAGAAATTCAAAAATAATGTTTTTGCTTTCTATTATTATTAAGTGTCTCTCTATCCATTTCAGTCAAAATTACTAAATGTACAGACAAAATATTTTTACTGTCTTATTATATATAGAGATATCATATATACACAAAGACGTAGATTAAACTGGACGGTATCTATAAAACATAACTCTGTATAAATACAAAAGTAAGTAAATTTTCGGAGCATTACTATTCTGCAAAGACTTTTATTTGGACTATTAGAAATGCTAAATCTAAAATTTGAATAAATGATTAATGAAAGCTCTTTTCCTTCTGAGCTTTCTTCTTCCTTTTTAAATTAGAGTTATATTTTTTTAGGTTTAATCTTATTTATACATATAAATAAAAAAAATAGATCTGCTTGCGATTTTAAAATGTGTAACCATGTTTGTTCAAGTGCATATAATTATACCTACGATAACACAAGCATAAACAAACAATTTGATATTTTTATCTGACTTTGTTATTGGGCTAATCTCTAGAACAGCTGCACCAATTATATGGTTTTTTCAATGATAAATAGAGGGGGCTGTCAAGCAACTTAAAGGCTATTTTAAATCCTAAAATTCTTACAGGATCGGGATTTACTTGGGAAGAACTGCTTTTGTCTTACGCGCGTACCTACCACATATCTAGATATATATATATTAAAATTAAATTATTAATAATATTAATAATTGAGGCCAGTCGTGGCGCAGTGACTGTAAAATCAACCGGTTGTGGGTTCGATCCCCACTCCAGGAGATGAAATATTTACTTAAATTTATATTTCCATTTCTTCGCTCTGGTGTCGAGGCAAAGCGCGGCGTTGAGTTCTGCCACTTAACACGCAATGCCTCCAAAATTCGGCAGAAAGTGGGGAACGGAGTGTCTTAACACTAGGTTCCCTCTGCCTACCCTGCTGTGTGCGGGATACAGCGTGAAGCTAATAAAAAAATATATATATATATATATATATATATATATATATATATATATATATATATATAGTTATTATTTTTCTATTAAATACTAAAATTTTTGCAAGCAATATCAAAAAAGTACTAAAAGATTTGAATTGTGATTTATTGAGTATATCACAGGATAGATCAACTATTTTCCCTAAACTGCTATCGGTATTACTGGTATACTACAATAGAGTATTGAGTATAACAATAGTAGCAACTAGCGTGTAATGTCTCGATACAGTGTACAGGTAATCAAGGCACACGGCTGATGCGTATCGTATCAGTGAACGGTGGGGTATTGTCTGTTAGCTGGCGGAATGCTGATGAGAGGTTAACGAGACCTGTACTACTGTCAATATGCATAAAAAAATAGTGGCTTAGTGATTGCGAGACGTAGGGAAGTGGATCTGGAGCTTGAGCATTGCAAGTTTGTACGAACGACGCGCCTGGTTAGATATTTTTTAAAGCAATCAAGCTGTATTATATAATCGAGCTTTTTATGATTAAAATGATATTTTTAAAACGATGTTATTGCACGCGCGACGGTTTTGGGTTTGAACACCACTTGATGAAATAATTATATTGAAATTATTTTCATTGACGTGTTCTGTTAGGAAGATATGCTCCCAATAAGCAATGTTTCCAAAACTGGGCGGAATGCTAATAATAGATAAACAATATGTAAATATTGCCTTATTTTTGGATCTATAAAATGAATGAATGAAGAAGGAAAAATAACAAACATCTGAAAGTAAATCCGGTCGTAGTTGAGTGACGTGACAGTATCGCGTTCCGTAAAGCGGGTTGCGCTAAGAGGTTTACAACGTAATATCGGTCCCTACAGAAAATACGGCATTCAGTTTAATGTGACATATTTTTTTATGAAACATTAATGGACAAAAAGTGAGTTTCTAGAAAGTCAGATAAGAAGACGGTGAAACTGTGCTAGGTATTGTATATATAGTTATTCTTTTAGTTAAGACTATAAAAGTATCTTAGAAATTTTCTTTAATAAGAAATTGTCGTCATATCAAAATGGATACAGAGTATGTTTAGCATTCATATTCGAGAGTAGCATGTGCACAGCCTATACACGTATATAACACGGGTATAGGTGCCACAGTGTGTTATAGCGGCCAGTGTGTTGCGGCGGCACAGTGTAGGAGTATCCCAAAGGAAGAATCGTAAAAATCATATCGAAGTTATTAAATTCAGGTACAATAGTAAAAAGAGCGTTTTCCTTTTGCTTAGAGAAAATATCAAGAATATTTACTATAAGTCGAATTTCGCTAACTTTACACGGCGCAGCTACAAGAGCTAAGTGCAGTGCTAGGGAGGCCTCGGCATTGTAGTGCGTCAACGATGTTCGCGGAGGCAGGAGTTGATGATTTTTACGCAATCATTCGTAAGCGAGTCGCTTACAATAGATAGGTTTTAAAATTAATTTTGGCTCTTTTGTTCCAAAACAAGTTATTTAAAAATATGATCTGCTAACTTCCCTTTCAAATCATAAAGTAATTTTAAAATAAGATAAAATTATGCTCAAACACGGGGACTCTTCGGTGTTTTATAAAATATGAACAATTCTATTATTGAAAGCCTATTACAAAATTAGAACTTGTGTAAATATGCCAACAGAACATAGCTGATAATGCAATGAGTTGAAAATATCAAATTAAATTATTATGACATAACAAAAAAAACACATTGGCATATATAATGGAAAGCCCATCCATAGGGGATAGAGGCACTGGAACAATACACATGTCAAATAAATATACGATACATAATAAATTAAAAAAGTAATAATAATAAATAAATAATTTTACTAATGTAGGTTAAGCAAATATGTACTAACGAAAATTATTATATCGACCAAAAGTCTGAAGTAGTAAGTTTTTATTTTATTATTTATTTAATAATTGTAACATATTTTTTTGTCCATTTTAGTCTCACCTGCCTTTTCCAAACATTAGCAGAATAAACAAAATATTACAATTTTTAACAAAAAAAAAACCGACTACCACCGGATTTCATAATTAGAACCTAACCAAACCTTCAACAAAGTATCCTATCCTCGAAGAATATCGTTTCTAATAAGAAGGAATCATCGAAATCGGTTGGTGTGATAATGAGTTATTCATCCATTTGTTGTGGGCATACCTAATGCAAATTTAAGACTTATGTGATTTTCTAATGGATACCATTGTCAGAAATGGCCAAATTACCACACGGGAATCACTAGCACTTTCTTCATCAAAATCGGTTCACCTAGTCAAAAGTTCTAAGTTAACAGACTATTGAAAACTGAATCAATCAATCAAAATCAAATCAAATCAATTAAATCAGCTAAGCAGTTTTTTAGACGTTTAATGTGCACATACATATAAATGCATAGACAAACGGACAGAAATTTTAATATTCTAATTTTTGTGACTGTAAAATCGACTGGTTGTGGGTTCAATATCCACTCGAGGAGATGAAATATTTCTGAAATACTCTGGTGTCGAGGCAAAGCGCGGCATTGAGTTCTGCCTCCAGAATTCGGCAGAAAGTGTCTTAACACTAGGTTCCCGTTGCCTTTTTTTTTATATTTTTAAACACTTTTAAAGTGCTATTCCACAGTTAGGAAAGAAAAATACTTATTTAGAAAACGTATAAAAAATTTGAACGTAGCGGAACTCGAACTCGCGCCACCTGGAAACGGACCAGGCGCTCTGACCACTAAGCCATACGTTCTCATCAAGCTACGTCGAATTTTTTATACGCTTCTTACAACTTATTTATGTTGTTACCCCGTGCAACACCAGAGGAGCTGCAGGTGGGGTGGTAATGATCCGGTCGAGTTTGCCCATGTGTGTTGCTATTGCTGGCGACGTGACTCTACCACACGTACTTTAGTCGCCTCTTACGACACCACCAGTACCAGGATGATCCTATTCTAGGCCGGGATCACACGGCAATAAGATACTTCTTTTCCCCATTTTGCTTGCCGAGTTCTGGGGCCAATGCGTGTTGAGTTGCAGAATTAAACGTTGTCGTTACCAAAGCCAGTAAAATTAAAATGTTAAAGATTTCATTTCCTCGAGTAAGGATTGAACCCACAAACTGTGGTGTTTACAGTCGCACGTCTCTTATATAGGTAAAATTCAAACTATTAACGTAATGTATGTGTCTTCCTTTATAAATGAATTGTTTTTTACAAAAATATTTTTGTAATTCAAACCAGTACTTCCTGAGATTTGCGTGATCAACCAAACAAACATCTGCACCTTTATAATATTAGAATATACTTAAACCTACTACTTTCAAGTTCCGAATTAAGAACAATAAGCAATAACAGCTTCACATAACACTTCTCTCGATTTTATTTAACGTTGCGACACTTGTGGCGGCCTCTCGTCGATACCTCTTGTCGGCTTGGCTTTAAACAGAATGACCTATTATAGTAGTTAAATAAACTCTATATATTATATATGTGCACTATAAATATATATGTGTACTATTATATATATTTCTGCTTTACACTGTACCACGAAATTAGCAGGGTAGGCAAACCAGTGTTAAGAGACGTTCCTCATTTTCCGGCGATCAAGACATCAAACTATCTATTCTATATTTTTCAATAAGGATCGCAGGTTCATATACCGCTGTGTTAGAAGAATTTAAGCATAAAACACAATAGAGGAAAATCTGGTATTATACCTTTTCTGCGCATAGAGAGGAGGAAATTAAAGCACAGCTTTGTTACAGGATTGCCTCATAATATAGTGATTCGGGAGGTTATATTTTAATGCTCCCCTATATTCCACTTCCCATACTTGGCACCCAATTATTAAGATATTGCATGTTCTCTCAGAACTTAACGCCACACATTGTCTTGCTACCAGAGCGAGGAGAGAAAATAATGCATTTCCTTAAGTGAGAATCGATCCCCAATAATCTCGTTTACAGTCAAACGTTTTACCTTATATAGTGATTGATAGATTTTATCTCAATAATCGCAACTAACCGTTTGTAAATAGTTCACATTTCATTTAAATAGAAATGTTAGTATTTCTAGTAAAACTTAGCAAGAGGAACTTTCAAACTTTAGCCTCAGCTGTTTAAGTAACTTGAGGTTATTTCCACGATCACTTCCGCAAAATTTCTGAATTATAGAATTTATTAATGTTGATTCCCATTACAGTGTAGAGGGAGTAATGTAGATACTTTTCAGAAAACATATAACAACTTTGACTGTAACGGGATTTGAAGGCGCGTCGCTAGGAGGCGGTCCGAGCGCTCTAACCACTAAGCCATACGTTCTTATCCAGCTGCAATTGCATTTTCATCTAAAATAATATATTACCTATTTAAAATTTTTGCTTCTAATCCGGTCCTCAGATCCGGGTGTTCATATTTGATACAGACTAAAAACTCTTTTAACTTACAAAAGTAATTTCATACAAAATGAAACAAAAACGCACAGATTGAAAATCTTGTTAATGAATAACAAAGTAATTGATGAAATTTACATATACTTAATGAGCGTATAATAAAGCATCGCTACTACGATTCCATTTATACTGTAACGAACGTCACTCGCAACTTTTTTGCATGAACCTTGTCCTTATTTGTTTATGTACAGGTTAACATATTTTTAAGCCACTCCATTTCCTAATTTGCAACTGATTGCCTGTTGAGAAGTGACTCAACGCTATGATTTGTTACCATTTACTCCCAGTAAGAAACAAATCCGAGTGGAAATTGGCCTTAACTTTTTTTAAGTCTCACGCTTTATCTCGCATATAGCAGAGCAGACGGAGAGTAGTAAGACGGAGTGTTAAAGCACTCCATTCCCTACACAACGTTTTATTTTTGGGACATTATGTATTGAATGTTGGTGTTATAGTTGAACTCTGTGCTTTTTTATACCAAAGCGAGGAAATGCGAGGAAATGAACCCACTACATTCGTGTTTTCAGTTAGACGCTGTCCCCGTACGCCACGACACTTAAATTGTAGTTTTGTTTATTTATTTTAAAAACTATATGAAAATGAAATGAACGCGAACGTTAACGAGCATCGAGTGACACTTTGTAGTAAACGTTCTATAGTTAATGTTCAATAATTGCTCGCGTCCACTCTATTAGCGCGGGAGTCGAGCGTTATTTCAAACTATACATATATGTATATTTAAACAGGAGATTTTACTACCGTTTTTTTGAGTACAAATGAAAATTTATTGAATATTTGCACTGTACTGTGTGTTTGACTTCGTTCAGTCGTGAGTGTAAGCGCGGCCTTTTCGGGTTGGATTGTCACTCGGAGGAAGGAATTATTGTTACTATAACAAGAAATCGTAGTGTGTCGTTAAGACACCTCTCAACAGGCAATGTCTCGAACATTCAGCGGGTCAGTGGTCGGGGTATATTACAAGGAAAATTTGATAAGCGCTTTAATATATTTAAGTAAGGAAAAATGCAGAACTTGCTGTAACGTAGTCATTGCCTCGTCCTCACATACCTCTTTATAGGACAATATCACTATGTCTCTATTTTTTTTTATTTTGTCTTTAAAATGCTTATAAAATGAAGAACTGGATGCCTTAGCTCCAGATTCTGCAAATGTAAGAACACATACCCTTATCACATGAAACTATTATAAATATACGTTATTTTAAACCAGAAGATTTTCTAGATATTTTAAATAAAACTGAAATCCAATAAAAGCAAAATATGGAGAACGAAATGTTTTAACACTAAGTTCTCTCTGATTATTCTGTTATAGGTGGGGGATATAATTCTGTTTTTGAGACACTTCCATTCTCTTCTCATTTTCTGCTCAATTTTTAAGGCATTGTGAGTTGACTGGCGAAACTAAACGCCACGTTTTGTCTCGTGAGGAAATGAATATATTAAATATTTCATTCCTCCAAATAGTAATCGAACTGACAACTTTCGAGTTTACAGTCGCACGCTTGTGTTATAAACTATATATCTTGGCACATAACAGGGTAGGCAAAGGATACCTGGGAACCTACTGTTAAGATCCACGTTCCCATTGAGACAGAATTCCTAAACGGTTATAACTTTTGTTGTTACCCTCTCTTGTCTGTTTATTTGCATATATAACATCATGAAGCAATCTAATCTATCAAATTAATTTTCCATAACTTACCAAAGTCTTATTGTAGAGTAATGAAGGCAAGGTCAGAGCTGCGTCTCGACCTTGCTTTAAACGGCCCTCTAATTAGAAACGAACGAGTCAAAGTAGGCTTCTATTGTAAAATACTAGTTGAGTTTTTAATTTCTGGAATCTATCAGGTATGAAAAAGTCTTGGTACCAAATTCAAATTCAAATTTTTCTTTTGTTTTTTGTTTCGACTCAGTATTATTGTTTGTTTCGATGCGAGGGACCGAGCCGAATAGATGTTATGTTTTGAAAAGAATGCTTAGGAACAATATATATGTATGAGGCCAATACGGTTGAGTTGATCAGCATCTGACTGTAAGCGGAACGGTTCTGAGTTCGATCCCACCACGGGGAAAAGGCTATATTTAAATAATGCTCTTTTCTCTGCTCTTACCTTTCCTTGCATTGAATTCGACGAGTATTTCTTTTTGCTGTAAACCGCTTAGGCTGTAGCAGGGTAGGCAAATTCCTCCGCCTACATCATGGTTGCACAGACTTATTAAGACTAGGGGCCACTCGGGCAAATCATGAACTGATGGCGAGCCGGCCGCCAGAAGTTTCGAATATATATATTTTTTGGTTTTATTCTGTAATAGAATTCAATATTGTTCGAATGTACGAGAGTATTATTTTTGCCGTCGGCGACTGGCGGGCCGCGGTCTGTGCATCCATGGCCTACAGGATGTCTTAACATTTGGCTCCAGCTTAGTGTTAGGACACTCCGCTCCCCAATTTCCACCGAATTCTGGCGACATTACATTTTGAGTGGTGGAACGCAATACCGCGCTTTGCTTACATACTAGAACGAAGAATTAAAATATGAAATATTTCATTTCCTCGAGTTAGGATCGAACCCTCAATCTATCGCATTTACAGTCGCATGCTTGTGCCCCAGCGTCACGACTGTTGGTTCCAGGTTTGGGTCGTTAGTATTACATAATGTTCGTATATGGTTATACAAAAGATAAACACCAGACGCTTGCTTGGTGCGAACTATTATGGACATTCAAATTACTTCAAATTCGCCTTCAGCGCTGCATAAAGTTTCTATCTAACATATAAAAACTTTGTTGTTATGGATAGATAAAATCTTAAATTAAATAACTTTTTTCTCAACGCCGCTGTTTACCCAGTTACTTCCTCGAGCCGAGATATGAAATTAATTATTTCCGAATCAAACTCGTTGACTCCGTGCCACTTAGCTATGACGGGCTCAATTTAATTTAAATTACTTATTTTAATGAAATATTTATCGTGAGTTTCGCCATTTGACACGCAATATCTCGAAATAGGAAGCCAGCTGTATGGCAAGTTTGGCACTCGAAATAACGTCAAGCGGAAAAAAAAATGAAGTGACACGACAGGCTAGGAAGCATTTGCAAAAAAATCTTTGCTTTCCCATTGGTAGATTTTTAAAAATAGTTAAAACGTTTTGTTGATTATTTATTATATTGTTTTATTAAACACTACCTCTACAATACAAGTACTCTCATTTTCATTATTTTTAATACAAATAACAAAAAAATATATTATTTTAAATGAAATGTAAACGGCGAAGGTTAATTGAATAATCCGATTGTATTTATTGAAGTATCGCATTAAAGCTGTAACCAAATATTAAATTCAAACAAATAAAGTCAATACGAGCATTGTGAGAGCAAAAATGGCGTAACTCAGAATATATTATATTTATAACACTATATAAAATATTTTCATTACTGAGCGACTACAACCTAAGAAGTGACTAAACATAAACTACGGGAATTTGATAGGTCAAATTGAGTATGCTAGTTGATTTTAGGTGGTTTTAGGCAGCAATAATAAAAGATTTCCCGAAATTCTTCTTAATTACAATATTTATAAAAAAGGGAGTACCGAGAGTTCGTTGAGTTTTTCCAGTAGTACGTTCATTGAGTTTTGCCACTCAACATATCAATCAATCGGACACTGTGTGAGTGAGGTTTGGGAACGAAATGTTCCACACTTTTTATATATTTATTTAGCTTCACGCTAAATAAATGTAAAAAAAGTGAGTTATGCCACTTGTAAACCGCTCTCTATCGAATAGTGTCATATAGCCGATACGTGGACTCGAACAATTGGCTGCAATCAATGTTTGATAGATGACGTTCATTAAGCATGAACTCGTTGGAAATTAAATATTTGTTATTTAAATAAAATATTTCAAATATATACAAAACATGGCGCTACACTTTTTGAATTAAAGCGAAAATATTTATATTTATAATGCATCTCGCATTGTAAATATAAATATTTTCTCAAACTGGCTGTGAACTCACGACCAATAATTTCAGATGGTTCATAGAAAACATAAATTATAAAAAAATGTATGACATCCAACTAAATCTAAAAGTGGCCATTGCCTTCCGCCACGAAACACGCAATGCCTCGAAAAGTGGTTAATGCGTGGGGAACGGAGTATCTTATCACTAGGTAACGGTGAAAATAAAATCTAATAGTACTTTTTTCAGCTTCACGCTGTATCCTGCACATAGCAAGTAAAATGAGTCCGTTCTATATTTTCCGCCAAATTCAAGAGGCATTGCGTGGTTTTTTTATGGATATGGCAAGGCAAACGAGCGTGCGGGTCACCTGATGGTAAGTGATCACCGCTGCCCACGACCCCGTGCAACACCAGAGGAGCTACAGGTGCGTTGCCGGCCTTTAAGGTGGGTTGGGCGCCGGAGCCCGGCATTACCTGATGCGAAACGCAGTGGCATAAAGCCACTACTTCACGCCGGTTTTAAATGCAGGGGGTGGTAATGATCCGGTCGAGTCTACCCATGCGTGTTGCCATTGCTGGCCTCGTGACTCTACCACACGTACTTTAGTCGCCTCTTACGACACCACCAGTACCAGGATGATCCTATTCTAGGCCGGGATCACACGGCATAAAGTGCTCAAAGGCCATGGCACCAGAGCGAAGAATTGAAAATATTAAATATTTAGTTTCCTCGAGTGGGGATCAAATTCCCAACTAGTCGTGTTTACAGTCAACTTCAATAGTAATTGGTAGTATCAAAATTATTAAATCTCGACCGCACTTTATAAGATTTTAATCCACTGAAGTAAATGAGCGTGAGCAGAGCTGTTCACGCTCGACTCGCCTCAAGACGTCTTCGCTTCAGCGCAATTCAATTTGTATAGTAATAAGCTGTAGTTCATGAGTTCAAGTCCCGTGTGACGTTACTAAAATACACACACCTCTAGTCACACCTTGAAGGTACGTGAACTTTTTAGTTGCGTATTAGATTTCTATCCGCCGTGGTGTAGCGATATAGCTGTTGTGAGTTCGACTCCACAACTATTTGTATTTTTTTGCTTTAGCAACAAGACAAAACGTGATGTAAAATTCCGCCACTCAACACGCAATACGAAACGAAAGGAGTGTCGTAACACTAGCTCACAGGTCCCCTCTGCCTACCCCACTATGTGCGGGATACAGCGTGAAGCTAAAAAAATATAATTAATTAAAACCCAATTCAGTGTATTCTGTTTGACTCAACACCATTGAGCCAAGATAGCAAGCTAAAGCGAATTACAAAGTGAATTAATTTATTCACAGGCTAATCTATTTTACGTACAGATTTGTGTCTCCGTATAATTTGGATATTATTGTATGTACTCTG
>DWLH01002290.1:0-11055 GCA_018249795.1 Heliconius telesiphe telesiphe | reverse complement strand
CCAAAATGATTTAGTATCACCACAAAATCACAATATCACTAGAAACACTAAAACAGCACTAGAATACAACCCCCTAAACAAAGTTCTATCGAAGTATCACAAAGTGAAGTTCCTCACACTCGCACCGTCGTAGAGCGCGTAGACGTCGTCGCTCGCGCGCGGTCGCGCTCTGACTGTATGTAGAGTAGAGTCTCTAGTCTCTACTCTCTACTACTTCATACAAACATTGGGAAAAATGACAAAAATATATGTATATTTTAAATGATATAGGTATTCAGTGAGTAAATATTTTTTTTTGGTTTATTTGCTTCGTCCATCTTTTTATATACTTATTACATATCGCAGCTTTACATTTTTCTGTTCATTCATTCGTTTGGTAAGTGTGGCGTTTAGAAATGTAAATATTTATCCGCAATTGATTTAGCCCACAGTTATTGCAATAAACAAATTGCCAAAAAAATATCCAAACAAGACAATAGTTTACAAATTTCATTAAATAAGATTAGACATTAACATTTATTTTTATATTAAAACGATTATTAAGGCCAAAAAAAAGTGTAACGATAACTGTGACTGGTTGTGGGTTCGAACCCTACTCGAGGAAATAAAATATTTATTTAAAATGCATATTTACATTTCTTTGCTCTAGTGTCGAGGCAAAGTTCCACCATTCAACATACGTGTGAATGCTGAAATGCTGAACTCTGGAATACGGTAGATATTGGTTAACGGAGAGTGTGCCTACTTGCCTGCCCTGTTGTGTGTGGTGGCCGACACGCAACAGCGCGTGAAGCCGTTTTTTTTCAATACATAAAATATTCGGAGTGCCTTAACACTACACAAAAATATTTATTACGAAAATAACTTTAAAATTTCTTTGTATTTCTGCAGGTTTTGACTAATTTGTTCTCAATTTTTGATAAATCGTCGTTAATCAGTTAATCTCAGATGTTCTAAATCTTTCACCGTATCGTTAACACAAACAGACAGCGGTGTTTTGTTTTTCTTTGTCCCACTTTTTTAATTAACAAAGCCAGTGTTAACACATACCGCTTCCACTTTCCACCCACTTTACTTTACTTTTTTCAAATATATCACAACTGAGTCACGACGGTGTTATTAATGCTTTTATTTTATTAGCCATCAATGGTCTTAAAATCAATATTTTGCAATAAATTACTACAAATTTTGTAGTTATTAGTTATTTTTATGAATACCAAATGACACTGTTTAGAAGTAAAACCTATAATCTTGAAATTTGTACTGAACCCGTCCGTGCACAAGTCCGACTCACACTTGATCAGATTCCTACTAAGACAAAGCATGCCAAAATGTTGGCCTCATAATACCTTTAAAGAGTTTAGCTGTGTATCAATTAAAAGATAAAGGCGATCTAGTAGCCTTCATATCCTTTATATTTAGATATACTTTTTGATACACAAAATGACATGAATACTTACATAAGTATCGGTGTACTATATACATATAACTTCTCATACATTACGCCATTGAGGTATGTATATATATATATATATAAGCTTAAATTTATTTTGGGCACATGTTTAAACTCCTTTTTTTCCCTTGATTATTAGAAGTTTAATTTACCTCTAGTTCTCTATTTCTTGCACGAATTAGAGAAGTGGCGGAACACAACACCGCAAAGTGGTAAATGTACATACATAACTTTCTCCAAGCGGTATCTTGATGCTAAAGTCTATATGTATATATATGTATAACGTTGATATAACTAGGACTGGGTTTTTTCCTCTCTATTCATAGATATATTGTCTATAATATACTCGTATATATGGTCCTTTGACATTTGATCGCAGATTTGTATATCCTTGTTATTTACTTGTTATTCGTATTCTCAAGGCAGGTGAGTGATCGATGCTCACTCTTGTCGGATAAAATAAAATACGGCGTTGATTTACGCCATTTAATACGCGATACCTTAATATCAAAGTAAGCAAATGTGAACACTAGGCCTTTACTGTTTCCCCTGTTATATGCAAGAGACGCGTGAATACACAAAAACCTATCAAAACTTGTTGAATTATTGTTTTTTTTTTAATATAAAATATATTAAGTATACATTTTGTAAACTGTGACTTTTGGACACTGTCCAAGAGCTCGAGTTATTTAACTCGCTCTTGACGCGTTTTTGTTTAAGCACATCTGCGAGAATTTCGAAAGAATCTTTTAGACGGAATGATTGTTTAGCTCTGGAACATTATTTATTGATGTATTTTACATTATTTTCAAATATTATATTATACTTAATTGCTCGAGATACTTAATAGCGAACAAATAATATTATAAAAACAAAGTCGAAAAGCAAGTTAAGCTAGCTTTTAATCATGCTCTTTGTAACTTGCTGCAAAGGTAAAAGAAAGCAGTGACTTTTCCGTCACTGAGCAACTGGACACACACAAACACGGACGCAAGATTGGTCCCAATCTTCTGGGTTTAGAAAATTAAAATTTGGCAAGTAGCTTGAGTTGAGAATGTAGGGAAGCACTAAGAGAGAATTTCTCGACATTCCTATGAGGACGGGAAAAAACGAGGATTTCAATTTACATTTTAAATTTCACACAAAAATCGCCGATTTATTTAACATTTGTTTAACATATTAAAACATAGACGTCAAACAGAGATACTAAAGTGTACCCAATTATTTGATTAAATCGTAATAAAAAACTTTTCTTGAGTAGTGTTCTATCCAGTCGTGACGAAGGTACTCAAGGGACAAGGGGGAGTGCGACTGTAAACTAAGATTCTCGAGGAAACGAAACATCTAATATTTTAATTTCCTCGCTCTGGTAACTAGATAAAGCGCGGCGTTGAGTTCCGCCACACACGCATTGCCTCCAGATTTCGGAGGCAAGTGGAGAATGGAGTGTCTTAACACCAACTTCCCAGGTTCCCTCTACTTACCCTACTATGTTCGGGTTTACAAAAAAAAATAAAAGTAAGCTTATTCTTCTGAAATATTCAGTTTATTGATACTATTGATAACAACGTTGAAAGCGTTCATGAGAACTTTTTCTTATAAATGAAATGATATATTATATTTGTTATATTAAATATCACTCACTGTCCTTGTTGTGGCTGAATTCTTGTTTCATTTCCAATATTGTACTTATGTAATATATTTTTTGCTTGATTTTTTTTCCTCCCCATGTATATCTATGGATTAGACTCTCGCTTCTAGCCATCGCCCAATTATTGAGACATTACATGTGGTGTCGCGTTTAATTTAACGTCGTAATTTGTCTTGTTACCAGAGCGAGGAAGTGCAAGGTTTTATTTTGTCGAGTGGTCGTCGAACCAAATCGAACCTACGACCGTTGTATGTACAATCAGACGCTTTCAAACATCAAGTTCTATGTTAAGATCCTTTTTCTATACAAAAAGAGTAAAGTATCTTATTGCCTATCCCAGACCATGAAAAAAACTGGACAAGGGCTATTCGATATCTCACTTGAATTTGGACAAGGGCTAACCGATATCTCGCTTTAATACCAAATTTTGTTTTTAAGGCTATTACTATTTAGGATTTAACCACAAATGTATATTTATCAGTTTTTTTTTCTGATAGATGCTTGCTGCCAAATTTCATAACTCCATCAACCGGAAAGACCCTATTAATTTTGATTCCTTTTATATTGTCGAAATACGCCTTTTTTGCGATATAAACGGTTTTTTTTTTTTTTTAATTAAATGTAGATTATTTTCTGACTGTATATATGAGTATATAATTTGAACTCGATGTCTCCAAGCGTTGATAAGATAAATACTCTTGACAGACAGACAGACGGACAACAAAGTGATCTTATAAGTTTTCCTTTTTTCCTTAAAGGTACGGAACCTTAAAACATTAATATCATCTCAATCTACTCTAACTGCCAATGTAGGTGTATTAACTACCGATAAAGCTTTCTTAATAGGTTAAATATAGCAATTTCAAACAGTAAAGTACACAACAAAGTTCTACATAAATCATCCAGAACATATCTAAATCATGTACCGAAGTTTATCAGTGCTTAGAACTGGCTTTTATCAATGGTTAACTTTATTTTAGTTTGAAAGTTTTGAACTTTGAGCTCTAAACGGAACGGACTATGTTGTGTGACGGAGATTATAATAAAAATAGTTTAGTTTGGTTTTTCCTTAATATAAGTTTGTAGTAACAGTATGTACCTTGGGTATAAGTTAAATATAAATAAATAAATAAAATAAAATATGCATGGCAATTCAGATAAATAACATAGTTAATTATGAATAATATAAACTATATATTTTTAATACCATATTAATCGAGACGAGTTCATGTATTGTCGTCCCGAGTGTCGCAACCGTCGTTCCGTGTATATAGTGGGTAGTGATGGTTGGAAGGCAGCGGTCGAGTCGAACTCTTAAGTACTACGGTACAAATAAATATGATGCACATAAAGACTCGTACCAAATGTATAATAAATATAATATAATAATTCTAATTAATAATTAAACCTATGATGGCACGATCTTTTAGGATCGAATTTCTTATAAAGGCAATATATGTGTAGGACCAACACATATTGTGGTTCAAAGTGATCTATAACTATTATTATTATATTAAATGTTGCTTGACGTCGCGGAAGCTGACGTGATGGGCTTATGCGAACTGTTATAGAGACATTAACTATGTCGTGGCTGATGCCGTCTCGCAGTACGCTCCGTCATTGATATATTGTATACCACTTCTACGACTTGGTATACGACTAGTAGTTGTGTGATGCTATTTTATGTCCCTGCTCCGGTGTATGTAGTAGTGTCCGCCTGTCTCATATGGGTGTGTGGTGCTATTGTATGTCCTGGAACTCTGGTGTATGTAGTAGTATCCGCCTGTGGTTCGAGACATGACTGTGGGGTGTGTACCGTGCGTTTATTTAACATATCGGCCGCTTTGCGGTAGTGCGTTCGTTCCAACGACTTATATTGATCTCACAAATCAATCAACATCACGAATCATCATTCTAATACAATCTTAATATAAACAAGCGTAACAAGTACCTTTAGAAAGATCACACACAAACGTCTCGGAGAGTTCAACGATTACTGTAAAGCTGCGGTCTGGTCGGAATTCACGGTGTAGGGGCGGGGCGGTGCCCGTACTCTTTCTTCCTTTTATTATAACTAGTTCGCAGTTATAGTGGAGAGGAAGATAGGACGCGCTCTTGGCTTTTCTTCGGTAGAGCTTCGAGATATGACAATGTTATATTGTCGAGTTTCAGTTATTTGAATAAACTTCTGATGGCAAATATTTTATTAAAGCGATACCTTCTAATGAAATAAATAATAATAGAATACCATACATTTAGAATAATATATAATAAGTATTATGATATATATGTAAATGAAGAAGCGAAGACAAAAATAAACCTTTTTGACAAAGGAAACTGACGTTTTTATTACAATATAATTAAAATACACTAATAACATCCTAATATAGAAAAAAACTTAATTTCAATACAATAATACCTTTTATATATAATATCATAAGTAGTTAATAAAGCATTAATTGTAGAACGCTCCTTTTGTTGGCTGAAACTTTATCAATGAAACTCCGAGTGTAAGTTAGCGCTTATCGCGGCTTCGAGAGCAATTAGTGAGAGAGACTTCAACTCGATGCGGACTGTTAGTATTGTACGTTATTAATATAGCTGATGCCGATATTTGCAAAGTTTTACTTATACCCTTGTAAAGAATAAAAGTAAAAAATAACATAATATATACTTATTATTTATTATTTGCAGTATTGTGTGGTCGTGGATTTATTCACAGATGTGAAAAACAACACAGTTTTTGATACGTCATGGTACAGTAGCACAGCGTCCGACTGCAGACGCGATGCTTGTGGGATAGATTCCTACTAGTGGGAATAAAATATTTAATATTTTCTTTTCCTTGCTCTGCGGAAAGTAGGAGTGTTCTGAAGGGACCTGAGTGTCATAAAACTAGGTTCTGATGTTCTCTCTGTCTACACTGCTATGTGCAGGATACAGCGTGAAGGTGTATAAAATATTATACTTAGAGGAATAATAAATAACTCCATACGTGTTATCTCATTTTCAGGATATAGCGCATTGAATGGCACAACTCAACGCCACATATTGTCGTATTATCAGAGAGAGGAATGGAAAATACACTTGATTGAACCCTGTAATTCTCGAAGGCGTCCGTAAGCTAACAATTACTGTTGTCACTATTACAAACAAAATAATTTATTTGACATTGACTTTTAAATTAAACTTATATGAATTTACTTGTAACTTATTTGTTTACTGTTCCTCGTGTAAATATCTATTACTTCTAGATTAAAATTGAGGAAGCTAATAGCGAAAGCACTTTTCTATTAAAGAATGTAAAGTTTTATATTATTTACAGCAAAAGTGATTCCAGCATTTAATGCTTATGAAACACGACTATCTCTTACGTACAGCTTCACCCCTGGGGCAAACAGAGTTGCTGAGATTAGCACGTCAATTGGGACCCGTAGTTGCAAAGACTAGAACGTTAGTAAAGGTTAAAGGTGGAAAAGGGAAAAGGAAGGAATTATCATTAAGTTGTTCTCGGTTGACTTCGAAAATACACTATCGATGATAAAGGAGGAAGCGTCACGTAAAACGCATGAGAACCCCCCGGAAGTACGCGCGGGTTGATGATAGTCAACGAGTAGATGACAAACGGTGTAAGTGGTATGCAGAGACCGAAGAGTTTGGCGCCTCTTTGTCTCTGGTTAATCCGCTAGGGATAAAACGGGAAGTAAAAAGAAAACATTACCGTGAGTGGGTATCAAACCATTACGTCAGTATTTATATTTCAAAAATAATATTAATGTTATTCAATAAAAATAGATCGGCGACATTGAAAAGCTCATTCATAGTAAATGTAAGTAAACCAAAGAAGCGCCTCCCTCGCAGAAATAGCTGAAAGTGTATTTAAATATATCCTACACAGGTTTATTTAAAGCTTTGCAGGTAATTCATTCTTAAGAAAAAATATATTTAGACCGACACGTCTTCAGTTACTGTGCAAAGTCTTTGATAGGTTTCTTAGAGTCACCTCCCACGGTGAACACTATTGTTCGTCGATGTACACGTTTCATTCTTAGATTATAAAAAGATATACTGAGAAAATTTATTTCTACCTTTGTTGTTATACAAAATCATTGTGAAAATAACGAGTAACACTGTAGTTATCCTGTTAAGTAAGAATGCAACAGGTCTACATTTGAATCTCCCATTTACAAATAACAACACAAAGTCCCAGGTGTTTACATCCATTGATAGTCAGCAAATACTCACATATGTCAACATACGTTCGCTATGTCCTTATGATTGAATAAATATCTACACATATATCACTATCTCGATCATACCAGGATAGGCAGAGGGAACCTGAATATATCACCCTCAAATTAAGACACCTCCGTTCTCAACTTTCTGCCGAATACGCGAGGCATTGCGTGTTGAGATGCGGGACTTAACGCCACGCTTTGCTTCGTTACCAAAGCTAGATAATGAAAATTTTAAAAATTTAATTTCCTCGAGTCAAAATCGACACCATAACAACCGTTGCGTTTATATTCAAACTCTGAGCCACTACGCCAAGTGAGGTAGTAACAGTTTAGGTTCATTTTTAATTTTATGCCACATTTAGGAAAGAAAAATACAAAAAAATTTAGGGCTATTATTTGTAAAGTATTCAATTTTTTTCCTGAACTAGTACTATCTATAGACGCTAGCTGTCAAATTTCATAATTCTAGGTCAATCGCAAGTACCCTATAAATTTTGATATGCTTTATAGTGTCGAAATACGAGTTTTTTTATAGGCTACTTTCGTTTTGTTTCGTTTCGTTTTTTTATAGACTAGGGTGCTGTATATTTTCAGGGTTTATACTTTTTACATTTTTGATTTCCATATTATGGTTTGATCTTCGAGTTTACACATGTACACCAAATTTTTAAAAACATTCGACCGCGGAATACTCAACAAATGCCAAATTATATTACAATATACTTCGACATGAGCTAGGAAAACAGCTGGTGAGCTTCAACGGCTGGACGAATTTTGATCAGACAAACTGCACTGAAATCGGTTCATCGGCTCAGGAGCTACGATTCCACAGATACACATACACAAACACACAATAACAGACAGATAAAGAAGTCAAACTTATAACATCCCCATTTTTCATTTCTCGTCGGGAGTTAATAAAAACACAATAACAAATGTCACAAAATCCGGGCAAATAAAATAGCGGGTATCAACTAGATAGTTGTAAAATTATCATAACTTTAAAGTTGAACCGCATTTTATAATCAGTTAAATCCCGTGAAGATTACAAATGATACGAAATGAATGTTTTAGAGCGTTGTTCGATATCGAGATTAGGTTAACACCTAATCTCGATATCGAACAGCGATGGATTAATTATTCATAAGCTTTTAATTTGAACATCGATTCAATCTATTGGAATTCCTTCTTCAAGTTTTGGGATGAATTTACTTAAATTTCGCATAACATATTCAACGTTACCAGTTAGGAGCCAGCTTCTTTATAAATATTTAAACTCAGCTTCACGTTGTATTCGATCTATAGCAGGTCTACGAGTATAAGTAGAGAACCTAATGTGAAACGTTTAATAAAAAAATATTTTTCTCGAATGGGGAAGCGAATCGAACCCCACAATTGTAACGTTTTCAGGCTCTTTGACGGTCTCTAAAAACCCGTATAAAGAAATCACTATTATATATAATTTTTTTCCATTTCTACGTTCTGGTGGACAAAATTTGACTCTCTGTTCTATCACTTGACTCGTAATTTTTCGAAAATTGGGCAGAATGTGGGGAGTGGAGTGTCTTAATATTAGATTCCCTCTGTATATTCTGCGGGATACACCGTTAAGCTATAGTAAAAGAAATACCTACAATACACAGGGTCGTACTAATTGACAATAAATAACCTAAAAAATGTTTTTTTTTTATTTTTTTTTTTTTTATCTAAAAGGACAAGGTAAACGAGCGTTCGGGTCACCTGATGGTAAGTGATTACCGCCGCCCACGATCCCGTGCAACACCAGAGGAGCTACAGGTGCGTTGCCGGCCTTTAAGGTGGAGATAGACGCGCTTTTTGAAGGTACCCATGTCATATCGACCTGGAAACACTGCCGCGGGTAGGCCATTCCACAGTTCCGTGGCGCGTGGAAGGAAGTTCCTACGAAACCGCACAGTAGTGGATTACCACGTATCCAGGTGGCGTGGATGATATTTTAGCTTATGGCGTACTATGCGGTTAGAAAATTCGGCGGCAGGTAACAGGTCAAACAGAACACTCAGAACACTCCCCATGATAAATGCGCATCTACGCAAAGCGAGACGTATCTACGCAAAGCCAAAGTATCAAGCCTTTCACAGATCATTGGGTCCCCAATTATTTGAATGGCTCTACGTTGTATGCGATCAAATGGTTCAAGCTGATACTGGGGTGCACCAGCCCAGAGATGAGAACAGTACTCCATATGAGGCCGAACCGAGGTCCAATATAGGGCCAAACGGTGTTTTGGCGTGAAGTACCATCTCGCTCTGTTGATGACCCCCAGTTTCTTCGAGTCCAACTTGGCCTTGCTTTCCAGATGATTGCGATACTGGCAGTCACTCGAAATATTAAGGTCCAATATACTGATACAGGGCGCGGCTGTAAGGGGAGTGTTTTGAAAGAATGGCGATACGATAAATGGGATTTTTTTAGTGATTAACGCGCAAACTTGTGTCTTCAGGGGGTTGAACTGAACTAAGTTCCTTTCACCCCATGAGGAGACATTGTCGAGGGATGCTTCAACAGGAGACACAAGTTTATTTCGGCACTGTTCAGCGTTTTCCCGAGAAAGACTTGCTCGGCTGGAGTAAACAGCGTCCACTGTGCTATCATCTGCATAGCAATGAATGCTAGAATCCTCTAATATGTCATTGATATGCAGAAGAAACAGCGTAGGGGACAGCACGCAGCCTTGGGGAACGCCAGCATTCACGGGCATATGTTTAGAGCAAAAACCGTCGACAGCGACCTTGATACTGCGCCCAGTGAGAAAGCTGGCGATCCACTTGCATAAGTTCTCAGGAAGCCCATAGGATGAAAGTTTAACCAGGAGCGCCTCATGCGACACTCGATCAAAGGCCTTCGCCATGTCTAAACTAGCTGCCAGGCCCTCTCCCTTGCTTTCAATAGCCGCAGCCCAGCGGTGGGTAAGATAAACCAGATGATCATCAGTTGAGCGACCATGGCGGAAGCCATATTGTCGGTCATTAATCAATCGGTGATCCTCTAGCTAGATAAACCAAGAGCTGGCTATTGATGATGCTCTGCATGCTTAGTTAGCAACAGCGACCTCTCTAAAACCTTGTTATTGAACACGTTTGTATCTACTTAAACACCCGCCAGTTAGTATTTGACATTACTTCGGAACAAAAAATGGACTTAACTGAAAATGTGGCGAAAATAATGTGATTTCTTGAATGAAACCACATTATTTTCGTCCGTCGTTCCTTGCAAATACTTTTTTTAAGTCTAAGTTTAAGTGTCTGTTTGTGGCCAGTCGCAGGGGCACGAAGTGTGACTGTAAAAACCGACTGGTTGTGGGTTCGATCCCCACTCGAGGAGATGAAATATTTACTTAAATTTATATTTCCATTTCTTCGCTCTGGTGTCGAGGCTAAGCGCGGCGTTGAGTTCTGCCACTCGACTCACAATGCCTCCAGAATTCGGCACTAGGTTCCCTCTGGCTACCCTGCTGTGTGCGGGATACAGCGTGAAGCTGATTTGATTTACGTATCTACAATAAAGACGAAAGTAGGTTAAGAATCTATTGAGCAGGATCTTAGAATGAATTATACTTATTTAGAGTGAATGCATTTTTTAGGGTTCCGTACTTTTTAAGGAAAACAGGAACTTTTATAAAAGGTCCGTCGATTCGTCTGTCTGTCTATCTGTGTGTCTGTCAAGAGCCTTTA